>JANSVA010066424.1:0-12149 GCA_025504915.1 Erythroxylum reticulatum | reverse complement strand
GTTTAAGTATATGAATGAAATTAATATTCATATATGTCGTTTGTTTTAACATTTTAAATTCTTAGTTAGTTTTCTGCTTTGGTATGTTTATTCTTTGCTATATCTATTTTCTTATTAAATCTACACTTATAACTTCAATTTTTGCATTAATTGGTGATTGTGTATAGGGTTTTTTTGCATATTTTATCTTCCTTTGTTTGATTGGAGACAAAACCGGAGAATTTGTGTGGCATCTTCAGGTATATTCTCCCTACCCACATGTTGGGCAAAAGCTCTATGTCCTATGAACAAGAATTATAATGATAAAGTATAAGGTTAATTATATAGAATTCCTGTAGGGTTTATTTCTTTATTTTCAATATATATTCTTAAGCAATTATACCATATTTCTTTGTAATTTCACTAAATCATAATGTGATTTTTTTAATTAATTTTTAATTACTTCATATATAATTCTCTCATATTTATAGTGTGAGATCTCACATCGGTTGGAGAGGGGAACGAAGTACGCCTTATAAGGGTACGGATACTTCTCCCTTACAGACGCGTTTTCTGTGGCCTAAGGCACCGGATCTCATCAGAACTCCAAGGTTAAATGTGCTTGGGTGAGAATAGTTCCAGGATGGGTGACCTCTTAGGAAGGCCTCAGGAAAAGCAAAACAGTGAGGGTTTGGCTAGGCCAAGACCCAAAGTGGACAATATCTGTAAGTGAGTAATCTGGGATGTTATAGGTGTTATCAGAGCTGGTACCCAAATCGTTGTGCTAGCTAGGCTGGACCCCAAAAGAGGGTTGGGCCCTAAGAGGGAGGAGAGTGTGAGATCCCACATCAGTTGGAGAGGGGAACAAAGTACGCCTTATAAGAGTGCGGATACCTCTCCCTTACAGATTCTTTTTTTATGGCCTAATGCACCGGATCCGATCAGAACTCCGAGTTAAACGTGCTTGGGTGAGAGCAGTTTCAGGATAAGTGACCTCTTAGGAAGGCCTCGGGAAAAGCAAAACCGTGAGGGCTTGGCTAGGGTTAGGCCCAAAGCGGACAATATCTGTAAACGGGTGATCTTCGATGTTACATATAGGCAATCTAAGGATCCAGGTAACTCGTCCAACCCAGTTAGAAATATCATTTGTCCAAATAGTTGCAACTATTGTGAATGCGAATTAGTAGTTCCATTATTGTTAATGTGAATTAGTATTAACCATTATTGTTAATGCAAATTAGTAGTATTCGTCGCAGTTGAAATGGCTTGTTAATTAATTGATTTACATATCGATGGTCATTTCATTTTGATGTATATAGTCAACATAATTGATGCGTATGAATTGACAACACGAATTGATGTATATAATCATTTGTTGTCGTCTGACAAGAATTTGTAAAAGTATTGCTTTCAACTTATTATTCTATTTCTTAATACAATAAATACTATTATCTTCTAATTTTTTAATTTCATATAATAAAACCAAACCCAACTCTAAGGACAAGAGTGTGATTGGATCATATTCAACAAGCTAACACGCTACAAGGAAAGTGAAGGTTAAACATCTGAAGAGGCACAAAGTAATTATGTAAGTACAATCAAATTAATATTACAGTTTATTTTTCTATGTAATGCTAAGTAATAATTTTTTAGTTAACTCAATTTTGTACTTTAAATTGTACGACAAGATGCAGGAGTTATTGTAGACGTCATTGTCTAAGGGGAATCAACCTAATGTCAATGACATTTGCAACAATGTCCATGGTACAAGATTGGGGTATATCAAAGGTCTTGGGTATGGCCCTAAGACTATTGGTGCATCTTCATCACGACCATCATATGTCACAGCGCTTTAATAGGAGAATCAGGCACTGAAGACTAAGTTACAATATACAGAAGAGAAGTTAGATCGTAATGTAAAAGAAGTGAAGAAACTTAAAAGGATGGTCAAACAATTACTTGTCTCAAACTGTGTCAGTAATAGTGACAACAATGAGGAGTCTTAATTTGTATATGACTTGTAATTATTTTTTTAATAAAATGCATTCCATTTTTAATGTTTATTTTATTTCAATTTATTATTATTTAAAAAATATGTAACCAATATTAATTATAAAATGTAACTAATTTATATTTCAGATTGTCTTAAAATTGTAATAAATTAAATTAAATTTGTTTTTAACAATTATAATAAAATTTAAATTTAAAATTTTGTCACTAAAACGTGTTAACTTCCAAAACAAAATCGTCACAAAATGTTATTGCCTACGTTTACAAAAATGTCTCTAAAAACATTTATCTACAATAAGAAATTAGTAGCTAAAACTATTCTACTAAAAAAATATAATTGTCATTAAAAAATATTAGCTACCAAAATAAAATCATTATAAAATGTTGTTACCTACGTTTACAAGAACGTCCTTAAAAATATTGATCTACAACAAACAATTAGTAGCTAAAACTATTCTGCTACAAAAAAAATTGTTAATAAAAATAATTACCTACGACTACGATTTAGTAGGTAAAAACCTTTATCTACGAAACATATACGTCACAAAATAATATATGCAACGTTCTTCATTCTCGTTGGTTATATGTTTTACCAATGAAATTATTATGTATTCAAAACCTTTTTGCGGCGATTTCAAAAAAATGTCACGGATATTATTTTGCTACCGGGATTCAGCGACCATTAGGGTGACGATTTTTTATCACAAATTAATATTTGCAACAATTTTTTAATATTTAGCGACGTTTAGTTTCGTTGCCAATAAGCTTATTTGTTGTATTGAAGAGATGTCCCTTTGGTTCCCTATCTCAAGAAAACTTGTAGCTCAAGAAAATATATGGGTCCAAAAACTCCAATTCTATATTAATGAGATATGTTCTTTGGGTTGGATAAATAATATTTGCAACAATTTTTTAATATTTAGCGACGTTTAGTTTCGTTGCCAATAAGCTTATTTGTTGTATTGAAGAGATGTCCCTTTGGTTCCCTATCTCAAGAAAACTTGTAGCTCAAGAAAATATATGGTCCAAAAACTCCAACACACTAATCAAGTCTATAAATAAAGTTATTTGGGTTGGATAAAAATGAGATATGTCACATCAACGGTTTGCTATTGGTCTATGTGTGCTTCTTGTCATGCATATAAGTATTGTAGCAAAAACTTCATAGAAGATTCTTTCTTTCTTTCTTTTTGAAAAAATCAAAATTACAAGATTTCTTTTTGATTATTTTATAGTTCACAATGTTGTTAAGTTTTACATCACATGGGAGCAACATATATTTAACCCTAGCGGGTGTTGGATTTGTGAAGTCCACTTATATAGGAGATCTCTATCATAAACTTAGTGAGGGAACATACTTATGGACTTTGATGCCACGTTTTAACCCAAAATCTTAAGACATTAGATTTATGGGTCCTTTCCACTTATATGTCCCTCACTAATTCTATCTCTTTTCAATATGAGATTCCTACTCTCACTTGACTGAAGGATCGCATACGCAGTGGAAATAAAAAATTGCAATCGTATATTCATCTATTGCCTTTAACAAACATACTAATAGTAAGAACACCCAAAAATAAATACTTGGAATGTGAGGATTACTCAATACGGAACTTCGAAAATATGAAGTATCTATGTAGTCCACACCAAAAAATATGTCCCGCACACTTGATATGACTATGGTTAAATTTGAAGAATCCTTTCTTCAAGAATGGAGAAAACAATTTTCTCTTTTTCTCTTGTTTTTTTTCACATATAGAAAATGAAGAAAAATGAAAGAGTATCTAAACTCTCACTTTTCTTTATGTTGTTTTATTCACGTACATAAAACGAAAAACAAAATGAATGAATATAAGAGAGTTTTTATTTTTCTGTATAAGTGTTTCTATTTACACTTCACTGATTTTCATCACTTTTCATGCACATACAAAAAATGAAGAACGTACATAACCCTCTCTCTTACAGCGTTTCATTATTGTTTTGCTTGATGATAAAACCAAAACAATAACCACCATTTTACGTCTTTTGTTTTCTTTTCCTTTTTTTAAATAATAAATTATTATTATTATTTATTAAATGAAATAAATAAAAATATTTTATTTTATCCATTTATTTTGTACAAGAGAATTTTCAATATTAATTATATTTTTTGTGCTAGAAAAAAAAAATAATATGCCATATAGATTTTTTGATAAATTATCTCTTAATAAATTAAATAATCATAAACAAGAAATGTTACACTTGTAATTATATGACCACATAGATTGGTGTCTAACAACACTCCTTAACGATCAGATAGTATGAAATAATAACCTTACAAAGACGGAACCTAATTAACGATAATGTATTATTACCTTTCTTCATTATAACTCCGGATTATCCTAAGATATGGTTTAACTGTCAAACATTATTAAATAACCAACTATGTTATATGTCGATCATTAATGATTTTTGAATGACTTAAGAAAACACTTTTTCCTCACTCATTCAATCGCCCTGGCCAAGGTCTTGAAACAGCTATTAAGATAAATGACAACATAGAGCTCAAACTTATTACCTAGAGTGGATAGATCCCATCATGACTCATCACTAATAAGATAAGTACTTAATTATATCCAATGATCATTCAACTAGCATTTTTGCACACTAGGTGTCCGACATCAAAACATAATAAGTGACCTATTAATTACTATAATGATCTCAGATCAAAGGAAAAAAATACATTTAAATTGTTATGAGAATATCCCACTTGAAAGTTCATAGGTAATATTAACCATTAAGAATTCTCAGTTTGGTCAGTTCAATGATCATATCTCTATATGCATCATCTATATATGTAACTTAGTAAATGAGATCTACTAATATCCATCCAATAGATACTATTACATATATATTGATCTAACTGGATCATTAAAGTCCTTATTTGATGATCTTATGATGAAAAACACTTTTAGATTAAAACCTAAAGACTTAACTCTAATTATCATAATCTCTATTATGATGACAAAAGTATAAATTTAATCAAGGACTTATCATATTAGAATAAGAAATAAACATAACATGATAATATAATCATTTGCCATGTTGTTAAACAAAAATAATAATCACAAAACAAAGGTGTTCATTCTATTACATAACGATTGGGTCATGGGCATAATTCCAACAATCTCCCATTTGACCTAGACTCAATCGGTCATAAACTTCAATCCTATTTTTCACTTGTTCTTATCAAACTCCTTTGATCCAAGCGCCTTAGTGAAGGGATCTCCAGTATTCTCCTTTCCTTCATCCTTTTGAATTTGAACGTCCTCACGCTCAACAATTTCTCTAATTAGATGAAACTTCCACAAGACATGTTTGGATCTTTGGTGTGACCTTAGTTCCTTAGCTTGTGTAATAGCACTGATATTGTCATACAATAAAGGAACAACTTTCATTATCGAAGGAACCACACCAAGTTCAATTAAGAAATTTTTCATCCAAATAGCTTCCTTAGCTACATCGCATATAGCTATGTATTCTGCTTCAGTAACTGAATCAGCTACAATAGCTTGCTTAAAACTTTTCTAACTCACTGCTCCTCCATTCAAGGTGAAAATATAACCAGAGGTAGATTTTCTATCATCCTTATCTAATGCAAAGCTAGCATCAGTGTAGCCTATTAGCTTTACTTCATAATCTCCGTATATGAGGAATTGGTCCTCAGTTCTTCTCAAGTACTTAAGGATGGTTTTAACCACTTTCCAATATTTCTGATCTGGGTTACCTTGATACCTACTCACTATTCCTCCCATGTAGGCTACATCAGATCTTGTGCTCTCTCTCTTCTAGGTTTTAGGACAATCCTCCCTAATAAGAGAAATTCCAATGCCTATTGGTAAATAACCTTTTCTGGAATTTTCCATGTGATACCTTTTAAAGATAGTATCAATGTACATGAATTAGGAAAGTCCTAGCAGCTTTCTTGATCTATCTCTATAGATTTTGATTCTAAGAATGTAAGCTACTTCTTCCAAATCCTTCATAGAAAACTGTTCAGATAGCCAAATCTTTGTCTTTTGCATGGTTGGTACATCATTTTCTATTAGCAATATGTCATCGACATACAGCACTAGGAAAATAACTATGCTCCCACTAACCTTCTTGTACACACATGGTTCTTCTTCGTATCTAACAAAATCGAACTTTGCAATTTTTATATTGAAGGAAATATTCCAACTTCATGAAACTTGCTTCAATCCATAAATGGATCTTTGTAGCTTACATATTTTATTAGGAGCAGATGGTAATGTGAAACCTTCAGGTTAAGTCATATAGAAATCTTCCTTGCACTCTCCGTTAAGAAATAATGCTTTCACATCGATTTGTCATATCTCATTATCATAATATGCAGCTATAGCAAGTAGAATCCGAATTGATTTGAGCATTGCCATAGGGAAAAAAGTTTCATCATAATCAATACCTTCCTTTTGATTATATCTCTTAGCAACAAGACGGGTTTTATAGGTTTCAACCTTCCCGTCTACTCCAAATTTTTTCTTGAATATCCATTTAAATCCTATAGGTTTCATATCCTTTGAGGGATCAACCAAAGTCTATACTTTGTTGATTCTCATGGATTCTAACTCAAATTTTATGTCCTTAAATCACTTCTCATGATATGGACCTGCCATAGCCCCTTCGTAAGTCTTAGGGTCATCATTAATATGTGGGATATCATCAATATGATTATCCTCGTCATCTTGCACCATTAAGTTTTAATCTATCTGGTGGATGACGATCCCTAATAGGCCTTCTAAAAGGTTCATGTTCAATAGGTTCTTCCTCTACTTGTTCTTATTGTTGCATTGGTTTTTGGGCAGATTCATTAACCGGTCCATTTTCCTCAATTGTTGAGGCTGGTATCTTATGTGTTAATTTCATGACATCAAGTAAAGGCTGCTCAACATACATTTAATGCTCTTAAGCTTATGTTGATTCGTTAGAATCTTGAATTTCATCAAGATCTATTTCTACACCATGACTTCCTCTATTAAGGAACTCTCTTTCTAAAAAGGTTGCATTTCTGGCTATAAACACTTTGTGTTCAGAAGGGTGATAGAAATAGTATCCCATTGTTTCCTTGGGATAACCAACAAATCTACACTTGTCAAATCTTGCTTCAAGATTATTTGGCAGCAATCTCTTAACATAAGTTGGACAACCCCAAACTTTTAAATGTTTTAGGTTAGGCTTACGTCTTTCCCACATATCATAAGGAGTTTTAGTGAATGTTTTAGTGGGAACTTTGTTTAATAAATAGGCAACGACTTCTAAGGCATATCCTTATAGGAATATAGGAAGATTAGTGAACCCCATCATGGATCTCACCATATCCAATAAAGGTCAATTTCTCCATTCTAAAACACCATTTTATTGTGGTGTTCTTGGAGAAGTCCACTAAGATAAGATTTCATCTTGCCTTAGATAATCAACAAAATCATCACTAAGATACTCACCTTCACGATCAGATCTTAGTGCCTTTATACTCTTACTAGTTTGTTTTTAACTTTTTAACTTTATTACGAAATCTTTTGAATATTTCAAATGATTCAGACGTGTGTTTCATAAGATACACAAATCTATATCTTGACATATCATCAGTGAAGGTGATAAAATAAGAATATCTACCTCTAGCTTGAACTTTCATAGGTCCACATGGATCAGTATGTATGATTCCTAAAAGTTCACTAGCTCTCTCTAGTTCCAGTAAAAGGAGATTTGGTCATTTTTGCCTTTGAGACAAGATTCAAAAGATTCATATGATTCATTATCATATTGACCAAGGCATCCTTCCTTGTGAAACTTCTTTTCTCTTTTCTCACCAATATGACCAAGTCTACAATGCCAAAAGTAAGTTTGATTTGCATGATTATCTCCTTCCTTTTTTGACCAGAAACATTCATAATTGGATAAAAAACTATTTCAGGTAAGACATAAAGACTATATTGTAAATAACCACTTACACATAATTCATTACCATGAAATATATTACATTTGTTACTCTTAAAGATTGTATGAAATCCACACTTGTCTAATGACAAATGGAAACAATGTTCGAAACAAACTTAAGAACATAATAACAATCTTATAATAATAAAATCTTTCCCGTAGGCATAACAAGAGAAATAGTTCCTACAGTTAGGATAGCAAAACTTGCTCCATTCCCAACTTGTAGCTTTAATTATCCCTTTTTCAATCTCATATTGATCATTAGACCCTGCAACATATTGCAGATGTTAAAGCTACTACCAATATCTAATAGCCATTTAGTATAATCAATAGTAGTTAAAGAAATCATGAAAACATTTTCATAAATGTCCCACTTTGTTTCTTGCCTTTCAAAGTAGTCAAATACTCTAGGCAGTTCCTCTTCTAGTGTCCCTTCTTTGTACAGAGGAAACATTCAGCATCCTTTCGGTTAACTCTCTTCTCCTTACCCTTGGATTTGGTCCAAACACCCTCGGTTGCAAGATGATTTTTCTTGGGCTTCTTTTTGCCCTTCCACTTACCCTTGGAAGAGTTACCAACCAAGTTCACAAACCTTGACACTTTCACCTTCTTAGACGATGCTATTTGATTTTTATAATCGATCAACAAGTTAAGCATTTCATGAAAATGACAGTCCATCTTGTTCATGTTTAAGTTAACAATGAATGGTGAAAAAATGTCAGAAAGTGATTGTAAGATCAAATCTTATGACAATTCTTTCCCTAGTGAACACCCTAACTTCTTAAGTTGTTCTATAAGATCAATCATCTTAAGAACATAGGGTCCCACAAGAGATTTGAGCTTCAGTTCAGACTTGAATAAGGATTTAGATAGTTGGTATCTAGCAGTCCTACTTTATGACCCATACATCTTCTTAAGATGCTCAATGATCTGTGAAGTCATACCTTCATGATGCCTTTGGAGTTCAAAACTCATTGATGCCAGAATAATGCACTTGGCATTAATACTTTGTTCATTATACTTAAAATATGTATTCAATGCATTAGCATCATCTATTTCCTCATGAAGTGCTTTCTTCATGGGTTTATCGATCAAAACAATAAGTTTTTCATACATGAGAACAATTCTTAGATTGCGGTACCAATCATCAAAATTGTTACCCGCTAACTTGTTAGCATCAAGGATGTTTCACAGTGATATAGTAAACATTTTGATAAATCTAATAAAAAGAAAACACCAAAATAAGAACACAATCATATAACATTAAAACATGGATTTTTATCTAAATGATATAAAACCTTTAAAGCATGAATGAACCCCCTAGTTGTCAAGTCGTTACTCATGCATAATTAAAGAGTGATAAATTTCCTATTTTATCATATAAAATTTATAGTAGATTCAATACTGTATAGTCCCCTACTTGTCAGGTCGTTCTTATTAGTATAATTTAATTAATCCATCCAAGTGACGGAGAATTAATTAATATTATACTCCCAAAATAGTCTAGGCCAAAAGTATAAAATTAAATAATTTTTCCTAACACATGCATCATATGCAATAGAAAATATTATTTATCTCTGAACTACAAGTCACCTGATTATCAGGTCATTACTTGTAAACAAAAATAAATATTATTATCTACTTGGATGGAAAATCATTTTTAATAAAATATCATATATTATATCAAAATGAAATTAATAATTTTAAAGGGTCAAAATTTCATGTTATTAAAACAATTTTAATAATATTAGTGATCATATCACTTTTTTTAAATTAAAAAATATTTTGTATTATACGACAACATTTGTACAAAAGCTTTTAATCAAAAGCTTTTAAAAACCTTTGCCATAATCTACTGAACTCTCTTCTTTTAAACGTATACAACATGTAATAAATGCATTAAATGAGTTTGTCCCAATTTCACAGTGGAGCTTTTAGCCACTTTCCACGTACTAAATGAACGAAAAATGAAGGTAAAACAACATCTATATATAACGCTATCTTCCTTTTTAAGTTATTAAGGTTTTCATAACTTAGAAAACAACTTCACGCGACGGTGCCTTTCGTTTTGGTTATGAACAACTTTCATAAATTAAAACAAAGAACACAATAAAACACGTAAATTATTGATCTGTATCAAATATGATGCCAACGTAAAATTGACTTTGATATTAATTCAAGGATCGCATATGCAACAAAAATAAAAAAAATTCAATCTTATGCTCATCTATTGTGTTTAATAAACATGCTAATAGTAAAACGAGACAAAAATAAATACCTAAAATATGAGGATTAATCAATAAGAAACTTTGAAATAAGAAATTTATACATTCTATACCGAAAAATATGTTCCGCTTTCAACACTTAATTTGACTACGGTTAAATTTGAAGAATTCTTTCTTTAAGAATAGAGAAAACAATTCTCTTTTTTCTTGTTTATTTTCACATACAAAAAATGAAGAAAAAAGAAAGAGTATCTAATCTCTCACTCTTCTCTACGTTGTTTTATTCACGTACACAAAAATAAAATGAATAAATATCATAGAGTTTTTATTTTTCTGTGTAAGTGTTTCTATTTACACTTCACTGCTTTTCGTCACTTTTCATGCATGTACAAAAAGCGAAGAATGTACATAACCCTCTCTCTTACAACGTTTCATTATTGTTTTGGTTAATGATAAAACCAAAAATTATTAGTATTTATAAAATACTTTATTTTATTCCTTTATTTTGTATAGGTGAATTTTCAATATTAATTATATTTTCTGTACTAGTAAAAAATATAATAATATGTCATATAGATCTTTTAATAAATTATCTCATAATAAATTAAATAATTATAAGAAACATTACTTTCATAAGTGTATGACCATATAAATTCATCACTAAGCTAGTAGTAATGAATTCAATTACTTACTAATTAAGGTTAACGCTTAACAACACTCCTCAACGACCAGATAATGTGAAATAATAACCTTACAAAGAGGGAACTTGGTTAAGGATAATGTATTATTACCTTCCATCATTACAACTCCGGATTATTCTAAGGTATGGTTTAACTGTCAAACAGTATTAGATAAGCAACTATGCTACATATCGATCATTAATGATTAGTGAATGACTTAAGAAAACCGTAAAGCTCAAACTTATTACCTAAAGTCAATGAATCTTATTTTGACTCACCACTAATTAGATAGGTACTTAATTATATCCAATGATTATTCAACTAGTATTTTTACACACTAAGTGTCCGACATCAAAACATAATAATTGACCTATTAATTGCTATGATGATCTTAGATCAAAGGAAAATTATACATTTAAATTGTTCTGAGAATAGTCCACTTGACAACTCATAGGTAATATTAACCATTGAGAACTCTCAGTTTGGTCAGTTCAATGATCATATCTTCATATGCATCATCTATATATTTAACTTAGTAAATGAGATCTATTTATATTCATCCAATAGATACCATTAAATACATATTGATCTAACTGGATCATTAAATTCCTTATTTGATGATCCTATGATCAAGAATACTTTTAGATTAAACCTTAAATACTTGAATCTTATTATCATAATCTCCATTATGATGGCGAATGTATAAATTTAATCAAAGACTTATCATATTATAATAAAAACAATAAACATAATATGATAATATAATCATTTGTCATATTATTAAACAAAATTAATAATCACAAAACAAACGTGTTCAATCTATTACATAATGATTGGATCATGGGTATAATTCTAACATCGACATCTCAACAGTCTCCCCCTTAAGTGTGAATTTCTATATTGAGCTTAGACTCCCTCTTAAGCGAAAGCATTTTTGTTTAGCAATTCGAGTATATGGCGTCACCAAGAGTTCTTCAATTTTACTGGTATGGGTTTACCAAGAGAATCCAACTACTATCTTTATACTAGTTCCTTGCCAAACCATTAACTCTACTTGTAATTAAAATAAAGTCCACCTTTGTAAAACTCATATAGCTAGCATTCATTAAAAAGAAAAGCATCAATATATCAATCCTAATTTCTTGAGTGAACATCTATACGTGTTTAGAATCACTGGGTTGTTACTGATATGAATATCATTTACTGATATGAATATCAGATATGAATATCGTCTATGGAATGTACTAAAAATTCTCATTCATTA
>JANSVA010066387.1:0-12151 GCA_025504915.1 Erythroxylum reticulatum | reverse complement strand
GGTTATTGGTCTTTTCATATAGCCATCTTAAAACAAATGAGAAGAGTCTCATTTAATGACTTCTTTATGTTTGATTAGAGAAAGGTGTGATGCATTGGATGCTCCTCTCTTCTTTCTTTTCATGCATAACCAAAATTGACAAAGTGAAAGTGAGGTGTTCTTGCATTTTTGGACTCTCTCTCCTTTCATGCATGTGTGAGCTGAAATTTGCATGAGAAGTGTCTCATTTTTGGCTTCTTTCTTCCAAGAAAAATCTCCTTCAAAGTTTTCTTCCTTTCCTACCAAAGGATCTTATTAACCAAGTTGTCCAAGAAGAATAAGTGGTACATCGGATTGGTTGAGGATACAATATCAAAAAGAGGAAACAATAACAAAAAGAACAAGATACTTCACCTCGGAGAGGATACATCACCGAAGCTAGGATAGCACAACAAGGAGTCAAAGCTGTAGTGAAGGAGTCGGTAATATTTCTACCATCTCGTTCTTATGTTAAATATTATCCTTATACCGTATCATGTATCGATTGGCATGTTGATTTGGTTATCTTGCTTTCGTTGTATTATGATTTCTAAAAAAGCTTTGAAATCCACTATTTAACCAAATTTTGCATGTTTTAATTTCCGATCCAATAGTAAAGGTTAGAGGATTTTGATTGTGTGAGAAGAAGAAAGAAGAAGGAATGAATAAAACTTATTTTATTCCTACAGAAGCTTAACGCCTTAGGTGCTAGGTGTCACTTTTTTACCTTGACATATGTCCCTAGGCATGTAACTCATTTGTCCCTTCCTTAGGCTACCAATTGTCACCAACATGTTAGGCCATTTGTCACTAAATGATCAATGTTATTTTTCAATTAATTACCTATTCCAAATGTCACTCAATTATCTATGCCAAATGTCACCTAGTTATAGGCTTAGTCATCTTAATTTTCTATATGTGCACTTGTCTTACCACGTGGCATTTTTCCTAGACTAAATGTACATTTAAATGCATCGATTTTTCAATGGTAGCAATTAATTCCAAGTTACTAATTATATTCCACTAACTAAAATTCAAGACATAAACAATACACAATTCACTTTATGATCATTTTAAACCTTTCATACCTCGGAATATATCAATTGAGTGCATATATTATCTTTGCAATGTGTACTAATTTATAATTCATATGTGTATGCTAACGACATGCATATGAATGAAATGCATTTCTTGAATGGTAAAATGATATGACTCATATGCAATAATCTAAGGCTCTAACCCTTAGTATGAAAAACGAGCTATTACAGTGATAGCTAAGACAAAGAACTAACATCGATAGCCTTTATTTTCATGAGTTAGCCATTATAAATTAACTATTGCATGCAACGATTCTTTTTTTTATTCTCTCTTAAATGGGTTAATTTGTGATTTTGATGATCACCTTAAAGTTTTTATATTTTCTATTAGTGGGATCACATTAGGTGAATTCTGATTTGATGAATTTATCATCATGATATGTGTGTTAGGTTCTTCTTGAAGAACCTTTATTTTTTGTTATGTTATGGCTCTTCAATATATTTTCTTTTGTACATATCTTGGCTTACTAAATACACTCATGCTCCTTTCTAAATTGACTTTTATTATCAGTACACTAAATTACTTATCAAAAAGAAAATTGTAGATGTAAGGATATAATTTAAATATTTAACATCTTATATCTTTAACTAGTTCATCAAAAATTAGTTTACATTTTTGTTAAACAAGTGTATTTAACAATTTTTATTTATTTTAAATTTAATTCAATACAAAGTCAACTTTGAATTACTCTTTGTCACTTGACAATTTACATATTGACGTCAAGAGTTTAAGCGTGTTTGACATAATAACTAATAATTGTATATATTATGTCTTCGCAACTAACTATTAACTAAAACATTATACATGGAATAATATCGCTTAATAAAAGTTTATATATTGGGTGAAGATGGAAAAAGAGAAACGTTCCTTTCTTTTAAGTTTCCTAAGTTGCTTTAATTTGTCTCTTAAACTAAATTAAGTGTATTTATAATCTAGTTTTGAATACTAATGACTTGATATGATATAGTCATATATATTAATTAAAGAACAAAAGGACAAGCTATTAAAGGTGCTAAGGAAACATAAGAAGACATTAGCATAGAAACTCTCAAATATAAAGGGGATAAGTCCTTCTTACTCCCCCATAAGATTCTTATGAAATAAGGCCACAAATTTATGGTGTAACCTTAAAAGCAATTAAGTCCAAATAAGAATGATATTATAGAATATGATTTGATCAAAGTACTTAATTCATGTATGATTTATACAATTTTTGATATCTCTTAGTCAAGTTTTATATAGCTAGGCCCTAAAAGTGGGGATGATAGTCGTTCTTAATAAAAAGAACAAATTGATCCCAATAAGGACTATCAACTATTGAAGTATGCACATCAATTATAAGAGATGGATTGATGCAACGTGTAACAATTTGCTGGCCAAATGCTAGAATGACTTTTTGGAACATGTTTTACTATTTATTTGATGAATATTTAGGGTATTTTTAAATATCATATTCACTTAAAGACTAAGAAAAGACTATGTTTACTTGCCTATATTGAACATTTTATATCAGAGAATGTTTTTTGGGTTATGCAATGTACCTACAACATGCCAAAGGTGTATGATAGTTATCTTTGAGGATATAGCTGAGGATATTATAAAGGCACTTTTGGATAATTTTTCTTTTTTTGATGATTCATTTAATCAATTCTATCATAATTTATAATGGTTACTTCAGCGATGTAAAGAGGCCAATCTAGTGCTAAATTAAGAAAGATGCCATTTCATAATCCAAAAGGGGATAATACTAGGGCATTAGATTTAACATCAACAAATTCAGGTGGATAAGGCAAAGGTTAAGGATATTGAGAAGCTGCCACCACCAACATCAACTAATGTAAAAAAGAAATTCTTTTATGATATGAAGTATTATATATGGGGGATATGTTATTGTTTAATATTTGTGTAGACCAAGTCATAACAAGATACATACCTAATGTGAAAATATACTTAATAATAATACATTACCACTATAAGGAAGCATGGACCATCATGAAGTAACTCAAACCATGATCAAGGTTTTATAAACATATTTCTATTATTCAACTACATTTAAGGATGCTCATAGGTGCCATAAATTTTGTAACGAGAGTTATCGAGAAAGTAATATATCCTAAAAATATGAAATTTTCCTTACTAATATTTTAGTATGTGAACTAATTGAAGTATGGGAAATTAATTTTATAAACCCTTTTTCTAAGTTCCTTTAAGAACAAATACATCATAATGGTCATATTTTACATTTCTAGATTGGTAAAAGCTTCGAATATATCAATTAATGATGCTAGTATTGTAGTTAAATTCCTAAAGAATATATTTACTTAATTTGGTACACCTGAAGCAATTTTTAGTGATAGGAAACATAGTTTTGTAATATGCAATATGAAATGGAACCAAAAAGAATTTTCTAAAATATTTAAATCATTCTAGAAAAGATTGGTTAATAAAATTAGATAATACTTTATAATTAAAAAAAACCCATTGGAATGACTACTTGTAGGTTAAATTTTAGGAAGGCCTATCATTTTCCCGTTAACCTAAAATATAGACCTTATTGGACCATAAAATTCATAAATTTTAATTTGAAAGATGCATATGAATAGAGTACTAAAGTTAAATGAGCTTAGAGAGTTGTGATTGTTTGCAAATGATAATGTATGAATCTATAAGGAGTAGACCAACCAATAGCAAAACTAGCACCTCTTTTTAAAAGAATTCTCGAAAGGCAATCATGTATTACTTTTTAACTCTTGGTAAGATTATTCCCTGTGAAATTAAAATCTTAATGGTTTGGTTAATTTGCAATAAATGAAGTAGTCCCTTACAAAGTGATTGGGGTCTTTTATACAGAGGAAGGCACATTCAAGGTGAATGGCTATAGATTGAAATGATAATTAGGAAATAGCCTTGACCAATCAAACGATACATTCACCCTTCAATATCCCTAACAAGTAAATAATAAAATACTATTAAAATACTTTTAAAGAAGTGGATTTACTAGATCATTGTCACTTTTTCATTATATTAACTCGCTAATCACTATTATATTACTACCACATATCTATGCACCTTTTAAAGAGTTTTTGGTTATAGTATTGTGATAAAGAAAACTTTGAGTTTGAACTTCAAATTCAATCAAAACAAACAACTTAATAATAAACACAATAATAGTAAAAGATAGTAAGGAAGGAGAGAAAAAATTGATTTATAATGGCCAAAAAAAACCCTTAGTTGTTGTCCACTTTCCAAACTTCATTTAGAAATTTACCATGTTCTTCCTTCAATGGGGAAAGAGGAACCCTCTTTCTAATGGTTCCTTCATCACATGTAAGGAACCTTATAAATGTCTTCCGTTTTCATAAGTGAAGAGTAATCTTTACAAGTTCAAAAAGGAAATTTGACAAAATATACTTCAAGAAATTTCTCCAACTATAATAAATTTACAACTAGACAACTCAAAAGCTCCTTTTGTCACTTATATCAGTGCATAAATACTCAATATATGTTATACAATATACACACTATATAGCATTTTAGAAACTCTCTAGTATGTCAACAATTCTTCTCACAAATCAATTGTTGTTTATTTGAACCAAAAATCAACTCAAATAGTAGTTAGATGCACAAACTAATCGTTATAATAAATACTTTTTAAAAACATTCAACTAACTGGTTATCTCATTTTTCCAATCAAACAACCACTAAATGAGGTATCCACTAGTTTCCCTAATTGAACAAAAATTTTCTTCTTAATAACTTTTCAGATAAACCATTGGCTAGTCAATCATGACCCTCTGGCTAGTTAGTTATAATGCTTTAGTCAATGAACAGTTCAATCATTGAACAATATCCAAACAGTGAATAGTCCAGCCTTTATACAGTCCAATAATATCTATTCACTTACTAAGTCATCCAAACTTGATTTTAACCTTTTAAGTTCTTTCAAAGATTAAACTCTTTTCTTTGACAAAAACTTAATTTAAAAATATTTTAGAAATTATCCAAAAAGTTATTTGATGATCAAAAGGATTTTCTATAAAATCTTTCCAAATTCCATCGTTATTATAATAAAGTATATGTAATATTCCTTACATATAAACGAATAAATCCCTAATTCATTGAGATTTAAAAAAGGGTGACAAAAAGATTGCAATTATATATTACATCTTGAGATGTTTAAGTCTTCTTTGTTATTGGTTTTTCACTTGAATTTTCTTTAAGCTCTATTAAGTTACATTTATACCTTCACTTTGTTCATTTTCTTTATTATTTGATTTATCAATTGATTTAGTTGGCTCCTTTACTTAGTTTACCTTATTGTTAAACTCCATCCTTCACATATTACTTAATTTTGTTATAATGAAGCTACTACCATCACCAAAACTAAATTCGCTAGCATCAATATATTTTGTTATCATCAAAGCCATGAGTTAGGGATTCAATATGTCCAACATTCTACATGTTAAAAGTGAATCAAATTTTGAATTTGCAAAATATTGAACTCTTACTGTAATAGTTAACACATAATATAAAATTTAAAAAGCAATATTGTAGGAAGTGAATTTCACTTCAAACATGCTTTATATAAAAATCCTAATACATATCTATGTTATGTTCCATACATAATACATTTCTAGACAATATTTAATAGTTAACACATAATATAAAATTTATAAAGTAATATTGTAGGAAGTGAATTTCACTTCAAACATGCTTTAGATATTGATATATATAAAGATATCGATATAGATATAGATATAGATATAGATATATAAAAAGAAATTTATATTACAAAAAATCCTAATACATATCTATGTTATGTTCGATATCTACAAAATACATATCTAGACAATATTTAAAATGTATGTATTTATCAATATAAATTTTAAAAAGAATTAATCTCTTTATTAATTATCATGCATCAACTATTCAAAAGAACATGTATGTAAATCTTACTAAAAAATATGCATGTATGATACATTATGGTAAAAGAAACTATTATTTTATTAAACTTAAAATAAGTTATAAAATCAAATATGATTTTAAAATATTTTTAATATGTATTTATAAGAATTTTAAAATATTTGTTAAATTTTGTAATTATAACGAGTCTACTTTAAATATTATCTACAAATATACAGTAAAAAGGTGAAATAAATTTTAATTTGAAAATATTGAAATTTATTATAATAGTTAAAACATTATATAAAGTAAAAAAAATAATATCCATTTATAAAAAATAAAATTACTTTAAAAAATGCATCATTCTTTTAAAAATAGTTATGATTATTCTCTATATTTCTGCACTATGAGAAGCCCACTAGAATTTTTTTAAAAATAGATCTTATTTACAATATAACAATTTTATTTTTCATATACTTTCTTGAGATTATTTAGTATAATTAATACAATTTTAATTTAAATTTAATAAATTTCAAACTAAAAGTTCTCATCTTTTCCTATATTTAACAACATAAATGCTTAATTGATTTACTTTAAATTTCTCATTAACTTCTCTAGTAGCATCCCCCTAAAAAATATAGAAATAATATGTAACAAATAAAATTATAAGTAATCATCATATAACAAATTTATATTATAATAGTAATCTATACGTTCCACTCTTTTATATCAAAACAGAAAAAAAAACAATTCCATGCTATTTATTAATTATAGTGATGCAAATAATATTTATATATAAGGAACAAAATTCAAGAATGACTAAAACGTTACATTAAAAAAATAAATATTTAAGAAATTTATTTACTAATGAAAAACCAAATGGGTTAATTAAATGAAATAATAAGAACACCAAAACTTTGGTAACGAAGTTCGGCACACTCTGCTTACGTTTGTGGGGCCCTCACCAGAGTAATAGCTTTCATAGTAGTTCAATAGAATTACACAAGATCAACCTAGAGCAACACCGCTCAATCTTTGTAACTATCTCTCAACCTCACTACCCGTGAAAGATTTTCATACCCGATAATACGATCGACTCGTGTTAACCTCGTCAGAGGATTTTTCTAACTACTTTTACTCAAAACAATAATAAATAAAAATAGCTCAAGTATTTAATCAATTGAAAACTGGAGAACGAAATACTTGAGACATAAGAAAGACTTCCTTATGATTTTTATTTTCTTGAAATAACCCAGCTGAAACTCTCCACCATAGCTTACTCTTTCTTCATAGAAAAACAATTCACCAAAGGACATGTTAATTGCAATAATAAGAAAACCACTGTGCCTCCAGCAAAACTATCTCACACACGCACACAGCCTCCAACGTAAATCAAACACAGATGCGTTATTCTCCCTTTATCAACATGTGAGCAGCCAGTAACGTTTTCTATATCATAACACGTGACATCCACAACTTCAATGATACCCACACCTCAACAGTTGTCGTAACCTCTCCCTTAGGTTTCTTCAATTATATATTATCTTAGACTTCTATCATAAATCAAATATATAAGCAACATATGTATGACATGAACTCAACCAGGTCAAAAGGATGTCCATCTTGTCTATGCAATTTACAATATTCCAATAACCAAAACGCAATAGCCTATTGACGTATTGACTTACACCTCTCTTATACCACACACTCCCACATCTACTGCTTGTATACGTGTATGATTTGGACTTCTATTAGAACACAATCTCCACCCATCTTCATCAATTCATATAATAATTTTAATTTTCTTATATGTCCAATATAAAATGCCAAAACTAAATAAGGTATATATAAAATATATCCTAACAATCTCCCCCTTTTTGGTATTTTTGTCACAACTCTAGAACTGCTCATAAATAATCATAAGTGGACATATAGAATGAAATTCTTGATGCTCCCCCTTAATGTAATATTCAATTACATGTTCTATAAGTATAATCCAAGTCCAGTCAACAAAATACAAAGAGAGGAAAAAATACATCTTATCTGATTGTTCTCCACCATTGAGACAAGAGATGCCAAAAAGTCAAAATCAAGAAGCTCCGGGAAAACGAAAAACTCACTGGTTCAAATTACGAAGTGCATCAGCAATGGCTTGAATAACACCTTCAATCCTCTCAATTTCAAAAAATAAAGCTACATGAGGATTAACAGTAGATGTCCCTATGGCATCCGAAGGACTCGAAGAGACATACAACAATTCCACCACCTATGGTTGTCGAAAAATCTGAGGAGAGATATTCATCAATGCTATTGACTCAAGCATGCTCAATTAATCCTGGGAACTTCATTAGCATAAAAAACTATGAGATCAAGCATGGAAAATATAATAGAGAGTGAGGCTTACTCTTAATAGTCAACATCGCCTCGATAATGAGACGACCAAGATTGAATTTTACGCCCGTACTAATCGTATAAAGTAACTTGGCCTGTGCTAGATAAATAGTCGCAATATGTTTACTGGGCATCCAATTTGCCACAATCAACTTTAAAAGAACAAAATATTTCTGGGTCAGCATTGACGACAAAAGAACAAAACTAGATGGCCAGGCAGTCAGTTTGCCACCAGTTGAAATTGTGGCAATCAAATCAGTTGATACAACCCACTCATCATCATATAACATATCATCAATCAAGTTATAAAACCCCAAAAATAGATTTAAATGAGTAGCATCAAAATTAACTACTCGACCAGCACATAAACAACTCCATAAGATACAACATCCACATTCAGAATATCACAAGTCAAATTGGAGTAAAATTTCTTTACCAGAGTGGAGTCATAATGCTTCGGGAAAAGTGAAGCTTGTAAAAAAGTATGCTCTGAGAGTAAAGTATGTAGGCCATGATGCTGAAATTCATCCAACTTTATCGGTCGATCAAGAACAAAGCCAATATCCATAAGTGTACTCCATTTCTGTTATGTGGCAGGAGTACAAAACTTGAATCAAATTGCATTATCTACTCTCAATATAATCGAGGAATGATGACGAGGCAGGCATACAGTCTTTCGACATTTCATCTTTGTGCGCTTTGCAGAAGTCGAAGGAGGTATTGATGGTGGAGCAGACTTAGCAGGAGGTGCTTCAGAATTTGAAGTTGATTCTTCAATCATAGACTCTATTACTGGGGTAACATTATTAATAGGATCATTTTTATCTTGGATAGAAGGAATATCAAGAATGTCAACGGGTGTTTCCGAAGAAGATCCAACCCCACCAGTAACACTTTTGTCATATTTCGGGTTCAAAAGTAAGCGACTTGAGTGTAGCGTTGCAGTTGCCACCTTCTTCTCATAAATCGAGGACTGAACCTGCTCTTTGTTCTTTCCCATACTCCATTTTCAAGCAGTCAAAGATCAATAATAAAGTAAGTTCCAAATACATTCAATCAAGAACCCAATTAACAATCAGTCAAAATCCAATCAACAACCCAGCAGACTTCAATTTCAGCCAGTCCATATTCAACATATTAGAGAGCAATCTAGTAGTTTCCAACTCATTCAGTCAATAAGATGGAGAGAAAGACAGTAAAACAAAACAAACCAAGGTTGGGTTCGTTTGATGGATGACACTGTAGCTGAGGTCAAACTAGTCTTCTCCTAGGAATCGACGACATGGCTTACGTGATGTGAAAGAGTTGCACCGATGGGCTGATGAGCTGAAGAAAATCAAAGCAAAGATGAATATTGTCTTTGTAGATGCTGGAGTGAAGAGATGACGTGATAAACTAGAGAAGGACGTGCGTGATGAAGCAGAGAGGAACGTGTGTGAGATACAATAGTAGAGTGGAATCGCTAGAAGAGGAGTAGATGGTGTTTTGCTTAAAGTGAAGACGTGCATGGTACTGCAGCAGTGGAGAGGAATGAACCAAAGTTAGGGATTTAAATCCCTCAGATGAAAATGCTACGTTTTTTTAATAGATTAGTAATGTAGGGCACAGAGTCCCAAAGCTCCTCTGAGAAGTTTAAACCTTACTACATCAAGAGGGTTCGTGAAAATATCCGTCAACTACTTTTCGGTAGATACATGTGATAAGATTATTGTTTTGATTTTCACCAGTTCCCGAATAAAGTGATATCAAAGATCAATATGTTTTGTTCGCGAATGTTAAATTGGATTCTTCGAAATATCTATTACATTTTTGTTATCGCATAAATTGTTAACTCATTCTGATTAACTCATAATCCTCTAACATCTATTTCATCCAAAGCAGCTGTGAGCAACGACTGCTTGTAGCTATGTATTCAGCCTTAGCAGTCAATAGTGAGATTGAATTTTGCTTTTTGCTGTACAAAGAGAACATATTATTTCCTAGGAAGAGATAATCTCCTGAAGTGCTTTTGCGATCATCTAAATTTTCAGCCTAATTCACATCACTATATCCAGCTAGATAAGAAGTCGAATCCGATGTATGCTATATTCCAAAATCTGATGTACCACTTACATACCTAAAAATCTTCTTGACCGCTGTCAGATGTGTTTCTTTTGGGTTGGCTTGATAGCGAGCACATACACCAACGCTATGGCAAATATTTGACCTACTTGTAGTCAAGTATAATAAGCTGTCGATCATGCTGTGATATAAACTGTCATCAATGCTTTTCCCATTCTCATCTCTGTTTAGTTTCGTTGAGACACTCATAGGTGTTTTTGCATGTTTGGTGTTCTCAAGACCGAACTTCTTTATTATGTTGCTAGCATATTTGGTTTGTGATATGAAAATTCAATCATTTACTTGTTTCACTTGCAAGCCCAAAAACATTTTTGACTCACCAACCATACTCATTTTGAATTCAGATGTCATTAGTCATTTTGAATTCAGATGTCATTAGCCTAACAAATTCTTCATCCATCTTTAAACATGTGGCACCAAACACAATATCATCAACATAACTCTAAGCTATCACAAAATCAGATTTGAACTTTTTAATAAACAAAGTTTTGTCAACACTACCTCGTTTATATCCTTGCTTGATAAGATATTGAGTGAGTCTTTCGTACCAGGCCCATAGTGCTTATTTTAGTCCATAAAGTGCTTTCTTTAGCTTATAGACATAATCTGCATGGGCTGAATCAATGAAATCTTTCCGTTGCTCCATAAACACTTCTTCCTATATAAACCCATTTACAAATGCACTCTTTACATCCATCTGATAAAGTTTAAAACCTTTTATACATACTATGGCCAATAATAATCTGATCGATTCAAGTCATGCCACCAGTGCAAATGTTTTATCGAAATTGATACCTTCCACTTGAGAGTATCCCTGAGCTACTAGCCTTGCTTTATTCCTAGTAACATTACCTTTTTCATCCATTTTATTCTGAAACACCCATTTTGTGACAATTACATTAGTACCCGGTGGTCTTGGCACTAATTCCCATACATCATTTTATGCAAGCTGAATTAACTCTTCTTGCATAGTTGCTATCTAAAACTCATCTTATAGTGCTTCTTTAACGTTCTTTGGTTCGAATGAGGAAGTGTAGAATAGGTATCCTGCAAGTTCTCCATAATCGACCTTTTTTCTTTCTCTTGTTTTTCTTCTTTCGCTCACATCTCCAATAAAATTTTCTGCTGGATGATTTCTTTAGATTCGAGATGAAGAACCTTGGTTCAAATTAGCTTCTAGTTTTTTGGTTGGTTCATCATCCGAAGTAACTAAAAGTTCTTCAGTTCGTGCAGTTACTTCCTTAACAGTAACAAACTGCAAATCAGTTTCTGTAGTTACTTCCTCAGCAGTAACTAACTGTAAATATGAGAAACTCTTCACTTTTGTCTCATTGCTTGTTTGAGTTGATTTGGATGGTTGGTTACTATGTTTCACTTCAACCACTTGACCATTCAACAACGATACATCATCTATCACAACATTTATAGATTCTTGTACTTTTCTTGTTCTTTGATTGTACACTCTATAGGTTTTATTGTGAGTTAAATAGCTAATGAAAAATCCTTCATAACTTTTGCTCTCAAATTTTCCAAGTTGTTCACACTCTTTAAGAATATAGCACTTGCTTCCAAAAATATGAAAGTAACCTACATATAGTTTCTTTCCCTTCCAAAGTTCATA
>JANSVA010066376.1:0-12152 GCA_025504915.1 Erythroxylum reticulatum | reverse complement strand
AAAGGATTTGGATACAAGAAGAAGGAGAGGATAGCGCAATGAGGATTTAAAGCTGTAGCAAAGGAGTCGGTAATACTTTTCATCTTGTTTATGTTTTTATTATACTTATATCATATCATGTATGGATTGGCATGATGATTTGGATTTGTTGCTTCCACTGGAAAAATGATTTCTTAAAAGTTTTGTAATCTACCGTTTCTCTAAATATAACATGCTTTCTTTTTCCGATCCAACAATAAGTTCAATCCTCATGATCAAATGAAAATTCATTACGCATCTCTACATTACCTCATTGCTCAAGTGTCACAAGTTGAGTAAGCTTATGCAACCAACTACTTTTCATCACTCAACATGATTCACTCTTTACTCAAGTGGCCCAATTCATGTTCAATCATGATTCAATCTTATTCTAACTGGCATGACAAAATCTCATGGAAAAACACATAAAAAATGATTCAAATGTGGTTCCATTGGTTAACACAACAGAACATCAATCAACAATCTATTATGCCTAAAACATTCATCCTAAATAGTAAGTTAAACAAATTTAAATGATTCAATTGATAAGGAAAATGTCACCTCCCCACACTTAGATAACACATTGTCCTCAATATGATAAGGAAACCATAAAATGAAATCGAAACATCAAACACAACATCAATTAAGCAAACAAATAACACAACTAACAAATTAAATAAAACAATATAAAAAGTGAAGGGTAAGAAGGCTTATGAGGATTCACGTGGTGAAGGCATATGAGAGGGGAATTCAATGTTCTTTGTATGGATGACCTCAAGGGACTTCTTCTTCATATACTACTGCTCCTTGAGTACTTGTCACACTTGGATTTTGAGGTTAATGATCTACAACATCATTTGTTGTTGATTTGTGACCATCTGATCAAGAATTTGTTGATACCTATCAACATTTACTGCTACTGTTGGTTCCTCTTCGACTGCTTCTTCTCAAGGCTCTGATGGCGCCTAAGAGGTCAATGGTTGAGATATGGCTACATTCCTAACCTTCCTATTCTTAACCGTATTATACGTCTGAGGGTTTCGGAGCTTCATAGAATGGAGCTCCAAAATTTTAAAGCATCTTAAATACGATACATCAAAGACATCATAGTTACCAGTACACATAGTATCCACAT
This sequence comes from Erythroxylum reticulatum, assembly GCA_025504915.1. Classification (NCBI taxonomy): domain Eukaryota; kingdom Viridiplantae; phylum Streptophyta; class Magnoliopsida; order Malpighiales; family Erythroxylaceae; genus Erythroxylum; species Erythroxylum reticulatum. The sequence continues at coordinate 10,999 of JANSVA010066376.1, read as the reverse complement.
CAAGAGAATAAAATGAAGTCAAAGCAGTTATAAGATAAGCCATACCAAAATATGAGTTTTTCTTATTAATGCAACTCACAATAGATCTAAAAATGCAATATGGGGTATTTATTTTAACTTTGCAATCCATACACCAAAGAAAGAAAAGTTCTTTAGTAGAACACTTATTGCTTTCAATGATATTAAAGACAATTAAGCACATAAATTTGTGAAGTAATAAGTGCTCAGTGCTATGAATTAAGGCGTTCAGTGCATTCCTAGAATCAAATGTGTTTTCACCCATAAGGCTTTTCCAGCAGTCATTGACATAAAAGTCATTATGGTCATAAAAAAATTTAGTGTTTGATAAGTCAAAAATTGCACAAATGACTATATAATCAAGCTTATAAACATGACCACCTATTCTAAATGAAAATGCATCCATTTTAGGATTATAATGCAAAGTGATAAAAAATTCAACAGTCATCATGGGATATATTAGTACATCACAAGAAATTAACCGATCCCAACTAGTATTCACAGCTAATCATTTAATATTATGCTTAAAACCTAGAGTTTCTAACAATTCAAAATCAAAGTATCTCGGAGGCAGTAATTCTCTATCTTTAAAGCCTCGAAATTGTATACATTTGTCTTTTGAAAAAATTAAGAATGGGGCACAAAAATTTGTAGCTATATCAGTTTTACCTTCGTCGAAGACTTGTTGACACAATCGGTCAATGGGTTTCCAAGCAACAAGCTTCGTTGGATCTATTGAAGAAGAAAAATTTGCCAAAATAGGCAAAAGAGAGAGTGAGTACATTTTAGAGAGAGAAGGAAATAAGAACTCACCAAATCCTTGTATTCTTGATGTTGTAGTGTGAAACAAGTCTAAAATAAGTCATTAATGATGTAAAAGATGAACAAAATATAGAATTTTGGGAGAAATATGAAAAATTTTCAAAGCTAGGGTTAGTGAGAGGGTTGGCTGCAAATAGAGAAAGTGAGGAAAGATGAAGAAAAGAGGGTGTAGATATGTATTATATGCTTGGATATGATAGTAACTGAGGTCAAGGTATCATCTATGTAAATATTAATTGGTGACCTTTTGAAAATAAATCTTTAGATGCAATGATCTTGATGGTATATACCAAGGCATAAGAGCAAAAATGTATGCTTATTGCTTCACTGAGCTTTAGTCTATAGAACATTCTGATTATTTGAGATATGATAGTAAATGATCATATTGAAATATTATGAATAGTTGAAGAGTAATAACAAACATAGTTAAATGATAAGGACTTTGTGAACAATACAGATAAAAGAGAAAAGAAATCTCTTGTATCAGAACTTTCACTGAATTGTATCATATAGATCAAATGTTCCATTTTTAGGAATGAATGAGTATTGAACGAATCAGATGTGAATATTAGAGTCGGATAAGTATGAGACTTAGGCATGACAAGCTGGATATACTACAGAGAGTGCATGTACTTTGTTTTTTTGTAAGGTATCAAAACTATGTTATTGGGTTCTTAACTATAAGATGACACTATTGCTATCGTTAGAAGGACTTAGATCCACAAGGTATTCTATGCCAGAATGTTAAGAAGGTATAAGTCAGATTCGATGTATGTGTACAACAGTTATCAAACTAGTATGATAACTTACCAATTAGCTCTTCCTAAAGAATTGGTTGAGTTGTATGATGTGTTTCATGATTCTATGTTGAGAAGATATCATGATGATATACATAAGATTCTAGTGTAAGAAATTCAAGTATAATTGGAATCAATTATGAGGGTTCAGTATCCTTAGCTACTCTTATCAGGTATGAATTTCGAGAACAAAATTCTACTAAGGGGGAGAGAATTGTAAGGCCCAAAATTTTACCTTTGTTGGAATGTTACACGTTCATGAAAGTACATGTATGATAGGTGTTAAATTGTGACATTATTATAAGTTATATATGTTTTAAATTTTAGTTTGATCTTGAATTTTAGTTTAATAGATCATACTTAGTGAATTGGAATTAATTGAAACAATTAGAAAATTGATGTATTAAAATGTACATTTGAACAAGGAAAATGTCAAGTGTTAAGATAAGTTGGTATATGAAAATTGGATGACAAAGCCTATACATTTAGTGACATTTGGCATAGCTAATGCATTGACATTTGGCATAAGTAAATAAGGGACAAACGACAGTATAATTGAATGACATTTAGAAGCATTGATTAAGTGAAAAATGACCTAATAGGTGTATAACATTTGGTAGCTTAAAGGGAGGACAAATGTGATACATACATTGGTGACATGAGTTCCTCCAAGATTAGGACTCCTAGTAACTTGTGTTAAACTTGCAAGAAGTTTCTGTGGCTTTCATTGAAACATCTCCACCGAAATCATTCATCTCTCTAAGCTCTAAATTTTGCTTCAATTTCACTTAAAATTTTTGCAAGATATTGCATCAAAAAGCTACCACAAGTTATCTTTTATACTGTTGTCTTTTAGGTGTTAAGACCAACTTACGTCTACCTAAATTTCAAAAGTGTTCTAGTTACATCAAGGGCTAGTTTGATTAGGTAATTAGGTAAGGGATTACCAAACCTGATAACATATAATATTACAAATATTATGATAATTGAATTGGCATGAAATATGTGTTAAGATGATGATAAAAGAATGCTGGAAAAATGATCCTTGTATGATAGCTTTTAGCTTTATTTTGATTTGTGGAAGATATTGATTTGTAAGTTACTTAATGAATGATTTTTGAATTAGTTTAGACATTAATTTGATAAGGTATTGAAGCATGAATAAATTGAATTAAAATTGATGGTCTTTGGTGAAGGTGTGTTGAATGGAAATGAAGAAGTCAAGTTTTGGAAATAAATTGGAGATTGTGGGTGAATGAACCTTCGGTTTAGTCATTGCATGATCTTGGGATTTACAAGGCTTATTTCCATATTCTTCAGAAATACTTAGGAAGGAGAAAATGTTCATTTTCAAAAATTGTTGGACCATATAAGGTTAAGGGGCTTTATAATGGTTTAATTGGACTTAATTAAGGTGTAAAATGAACCTAGTTTGATGTGGAATAAGTTCATTAAAGGTTGAATAATATTTGGATTTTTAATTGAAGTAATAACTTAAGAAAAGTGTTATTAGATAACAAAGTATCTAATTTTGGAACTTATAAGTTGATAATGGGATGAAGTCTACGTATGAATGCTACTGTGATTTAGAGAACAAGAGTAATGTGTTAGTTGTGAATGTTTGTGAATTGGGAACTTTTGTGACTACATATAAAGTGTAATTACTTAATGTATTCATTGGTTCATTTATATTTATGCTTATAAGGCATGATAAGTTTGTTTAAGTGAGAATGAACGGGTTCAATTTGAGCATAAGAAAATTGAATTCATACTTATGCATTATTTCATTGTTATGTGATTATGATATTGTGATAATTTCAGACCATCAATTGTCCGTGGAGTTTGTAATTGGGATTGTATCGGAAGTGCTTTCTAATTGTGTGAATATACACAATGTGTTATGACTCAATACATTTATTAATGCTTTAATGCATATGTTTGTATTTATAAGGCATGTTAAGTTTGATCAAATGAATAAGGTCATATTCTATGCCCTACATCATTTAAATGAAATTATAAAATCTAAAATGGTTTGTTTTAAAACTGTTAAGTCCTGTTCGTGGGTAATTAGGAATGTCTAGAAGGGTCTGCAGTTGCTCCTATAACTTGACATTACGATGTCCCCTGATTATTGATACTACGATGTCCCCTGATTTAGATACTTTAGTCTCTTCTGTTTCAGATACCGATCATGGTATCCTCTGTTCTAGTCCTGTTACCCACTTCTATAAAAAGGATTAGTAGTCTAACTTGTTTTGTATTCTAATACATATTTAGTTTTGATATAAGCAAATTCTATTATGATAAAAGATAAGCTTTGTTCTAATAAAAAACAAGTTCTGTTATGATATAAGTCATATTTTGATCCAAAAGGATTACATCCTATTTTGATATTCAATTCTAAAACCTGTACATTATGTTATGATATTTATAAGTTTTGTTCTGATGTAATAATGTTTTGTATTGATTGATGAATCATATTGTGTTTGAGACATAATGTTTGGATTACTCTGTATTATGAACAATTAAAGATTGTTGTGATATGATTTGAATCTGTATATATGAATGTTAGATGACTATTAGAAACAACAACCATTATGTTTTATGTTTAATTATTCCCCACTAAGCTATATGGTTAGTGTTAGACCCCTAAGTACAGACTACGGGATCGTGCGAGTGTTGGCAAGCCTTGGCCAATGCTTAGTACGCAGGTCATCACAAGGAAGGCGTGTTAACGAGGAAACAAGGCAAAGTCTTGCGAGTTGGAGAGCCAAGGAACTTATAAAGAAGGCGAGGGATGCGGCAAATATCATTGAAGATCTCGAGAGTAGGAGAGATTCGATACTTGTGGGCATGCGTAAGTGCACATTGGTGGAAGTCTTCGACAAGACGTGAGATTTAGATGCGAGGTCGTGTAGAGTTAACAAACTAAGTCATGCAAGATTCAAAGGGGAGACCCTGCGAGGATGCACGAAAGCATACAAGACCCCGCGCGGATGCATGGAGGCTTGCGAGCGCGATGAGGTGCATAAGTACTTGACTTCGGTGAGGCAGGTCGAAGGCATATGAAATATGCGAGGTTTTATACTAACTCGAATTGTGACTTGTATCTAGTTATGGAGTGATGCGATTACACAATAAGTGAGGTTGATCATGGAAGATTGACTTGTCTATGGACAGGCGTTGATAGAACTATAAGTAGATAGACTGTGGTGAAAACACATCAGCAGTGACATGGCAGCTATGGACAATGTGTCACATGATGGCATGTCAGAGAAGATTACAGTAGATGAACATCAGTTTTAAGAGATAAAGATCATATGGAAGGATCATCTGAAGATAGAGGGATCTTCGTGGATAATGATAATCATTCCTAGATAGGGTAATCATTTAAATGTGATGTAACTTAATCCTATTAGATAGGATAAGATTGTGATCTTAACTAGTAGAGCTCTATTAGGAATCTTATTCATCTGAAGTAGCCTATAAATAACTCATTAGAGTTAAGACCTATTCATTCACTCGTTATGAGAGAAATCACTCAGAGGAGAGAGATTTAAGAGCTGAGAGCTTTTGGGGGAGTTCTCATTATAAGGGCTTCGAGTAGGGAGTTCCTTGTAAGGGCTTCGAGTAAGGAGTTCCTAGAGTGCTTTGTGGAGGATGTACTTATATCTTTTGTTAACATTTTGTTGAGAGTTAATGAAAGAGTAGCTTCGACTATATTTAAATCTCTTGTTACTTTCTTTACTCTATTTTACACTTATGTTGTTTTATTTATAAGAGAAGCACTTTAAACATTTGTGTGCATGTGAGGTGTTTGAGGGCTAACAGAATTGTTTGGAAACATTTACATGAGAAGGATGAATCTTGCTTAAGCAGACCTAAGCGGGATTATCGCACAAAGGTGGGCATAACTTGTAGTAGAAATGGTAGAAATTCGAGTCCAAAGAAGACCTTTGTGATAGCTAGTATCAGAGCTAATCTAGAGTGATGGCTGGTGGAAGTAATCTGATGGAAAGGGTTACTAAAATAGAGGTGATTCTTGAGTCTCTGGCCCTAATGGATGAGGGAGTAATTCCTTTATTGGAATGTATTGTAACCTTAGAGAGGGAGCTTTAAGCAACAATGAGAGTGCTTGAGGAACAAATGAAGACTCGTGAAGAGATGAGCTATGATCTATTAGTGCTCAAACGTGCGATAGCAAAGTATGAGATGGGTGTTCGAGTGGAAAGCATTATGGTAAATAGAGTGCTAAAGAGCTTGAAAATTTTCTGTGGGATATGGAGCAGTACCTTGCAACAGTAAAGGTGGTGGACTCAAAGAAGGTATCAATCACAACAATGTAACTGGTGGGTGATATGAAGTTGTGGTGGAGAACGCAAACTTCCAATGACATCAGTGTGGGTACGCCCCCCATCGACACTTAGGAGAAGATGAAGAAGGAGCTAATGGATCATTTTCTACCTAACAACACTTCATGACTCGCGAGGGAAGTTTTGAAGGGGTTGAAACAAGACAACTTGGTGAGGGAGTATCTGAGGAAGTTCAGATCAATGATGTTGGACATGTAGAACATGTCGGAGGAAGACAAGTTGTTTAACTTCATTAGCGGCTTGCAAGGTTGGGCATAAATGGACCTTTAGAGGCAGAACGTGAAGGACCTCCCTAGTGTAATAGCGACGATAAATGCCTTAGTGAATTTCCAATTGCCAACACCAATTCGACCCAGCAGAGAGGGAAAGAAAAATGGTGGTACCCGAGATGGTAAGCAGAAAGGGAAAGCGAAGGTGGGAGAATTTTCTCAACATAAGAAGAAGTAATCGAAGGGGAAGGTTGCATGCTTCATCTATCAGGGGCTGCATTATGCTTGAGAATGCCCAAAGAGGAAGAAGGGAAAGAAACAGATGAATTCCATAGTCGCGAGGACAAAGGAGGGAGCAATGAAGATGACTTGGGAGAAGAAGCCATCAACAACATCACCTATTTGAATTTTATAAGCCTAGTAGAGGAGGATCCATACAAAAGAAAACTTGATGGAAAGAAGAGATGGTACAAGAAAAAGGTTCCATTGGAAGAGAAAGCTTGCTCCAGTCTTCGATAGTTGGTGAAGGAGTCTTTAAGGGAACCACTCGTGGAGGAGTGCCCACAGATTATTTTGACGAGGGCATCGAATTCTTCTAATAGGGGTGGTTTGTTAGACCCCTAAGTCCATACTGCAGGATCATGCGAGTGATGGCGAGCTTTGGATAATGCTTGGCACAGAGGTCAGCACGAGGAAGGCATGTTGATAAGGAAACAAGGTGAAGTCTTGCAAGTTGTTGAACAAAACCTAAGGAACTTACGAAGTAGGTGAGGGATGCTGAAAGTATTAGCAAAGATCTCAAGAGTAGGCGAGATTCGATACTTATGGACATGCATTGGCGCATATTGGTAGAAATCTTCGACGAGACATAGGATTTGGATGCAAGGCTGTGCGAAGTTAGCAAACTAAGTCATCCGAGATGTGAGGATGTACGAGATTGAGAAAAGATATGTGAGACCCTTCAAGGATTTATGAAGGCATACAAGCGTGATGAGGCATACAAGCACTTGACTTCGACAAGGTAGGTCAAAGATATGTGAAATATGCGAGGTTTTATACTAACTTAGATTATGACTTGTATTTAGTCATGGAGCGTTGAGACTAAACCATAAGTTATCTTGATCATAGAAGATAGACTTGTCTATAGACGGGCATTAATGGATCTATGTACAGATAGGTTGTAGTGAAAACACACCAGCAGTGGCGTGACAACTGTGGATGATATGGCACATGATGATATGGCAGAGGAGATCATAGTGGATGAACATCAGATTTAAAAGATAAAGATCATATGGATGGATCATTTGAAAATAGAGGAGATCTCTGTGGATAAGGTTAATCATTCCAACATAGGGTAATGATACCAAGACAATTCCATTTGGTTCTATATATTGAAAGTTATACTCAAAAGATATCAGACTGTACTTAAGCTTCAATAGATTTCTTATCTTAACTTCCAATTAGATTTTGAAATTCTTAAAGGCAGAATTAGAATTCAATATATTCATACAATTAGTAGTCTTATGTCTCTAGTTTAATCAAAATTAATAATCTTCTCATTCTGAGGTCTACAGATCAAGATATAGTATAATTACTGAACTATGTTCAGTAAAAGTCATCCCAGTTATCATACTTCAGCATAGTCACATTTCCATCTTAAATTCTTCAATCTTGGTGGAGAAAAAGATAAATGTCTTATGAGTTTATTGGTTTAAGAATCAAATCATTTGAATATCAGGTGAAGAAGTTATATCGAATTGAATAATAGATGTTCAAAAATAATCATTTTCTAGAAAAACATGCAAGTCGCGATCGTGTAGACGCACGATTAAGACCCGCAACTTTATAAGTGAAGTTAGCACGATCGCGACTTGCCATCTTCTTCTCTTCTTCACCGAACAACCTCTTTCATATTTTTGTATCTTCTATTGATTTTCTTCATTCCCACATAACATATTCTAGACTTTCTATTCCAGTACAAACCAAAAACAATTCAAATGCAAGCTTACATGATAATTCATGAAAACTGAAACCTTACATAAGCTTTCTCTCACTATTGCATTTTCATTCTTTCATTTTATACTTTTCTTCACATTTTCCTCTATGCTTTCTATTCATTTAACATAAATGACACTCCAATATAACTTCATTTTAGCTCAACAACACAAAACAAATCAAATTTCCAAGGTTCATATCCAATATCAAAAATCCAATTCTCATTCACGAATATTTCTTTCACCAAAACTATACTACTTAAACTCCTCATGCATGTATATATATTTTCACCGTAAAGCATCATTAGAGTTACTTGATTCAGCTATTTCTAGTAGTAAGAGTGAATCAAATGCACAGAAATTAGTCCATTTCCAATATTTTCCTAGTCCATAAAACCCCAATTCAAAAATTCCTAAAATTTACCAGAAATTCGAAAATAATCATAATAATCTCCAAGTAAATTTTCGACACTGACAAACCATAATTCTCATTTTAATCAAAATTCTAAAACCAATTATACCCAGAAATGTCATGAATGCATGTATAACTATTTGTATGTGTCAAAAAAACAACATATACAAATATAAGTGAATACTTCAATATACAAAGCATATTATGCATTACTAATTCCTCAATATTCTAAGCCCTAATGTGGGGAGTTACAAAGAATCCTAGATATAATTGTAAAATTAAAGAAAGAACGCAAAAAGGTATAAGAGCCTATACGCGATAACGAAATAACATTAGTAAAACCATGAAGGATATAAAAAAAGACATAAAGCTACAACTAGGCAAAATCACTCAGTTAGTAACAAAATTAACTCTTTCACCATTGCAAAATCTAGAAAAATTCTATCTTATTACTGATAAGGATGAAATTATCTATGGTTATGAATCAGATCAAGAAATTTATATAGGCTAAGATCAACGAAGAAAAAAAATGAAGAATAACCTGAATATAATCAAAGTGGAGAAAAACAAAAAAGAGAAACGAAAGATAAGTATCAATGGACTTCTAAACCTATCGAAGAACTCGAAGACTTACATAGATTCGGATATTATAGAAAAGATAATAAAATCCAAAAAATCCCTTCAGAATATACACCTAAACATGTTACATTAGGACCCAATGGAATCTTAAATCTAGATTGTGTAATATCACCTGAAAATTACTACTAGAAAACAAATTAGCGTTGGTTATTTAACTTGAAAAATCATTTGAAGGAATCAATAATAAAAGCACTCTCTGGAATTTCATTACATATAAAACTAATGGAATTATATTAAACTTCCTTCTAGATAACGAAACACGTATTAACAAACACAACTGCATTTTTAAATGCAATAGAACCAATCTATACATTTCAATTAGACAATAATAAAATTTACAAGGAATTTATTGGAAAATAATATAATTTCATACAAACAAGTTGTAGAAAATGAAGAACAAAAAAACACTTTATGGCATTTAAATAATATGAGAGTTTTTTATATTTATTATTTTGAAGAATATACATGCGAATTTAAAAAATATTATTATAAACTCTCTCAAGCTAAACAAGAAATGTATATACAAATATTTATTCAAAAACTCCCTTACCATATTAACAAAATAGTAGAAGATATATTTTTAATCAATCAAAGTCAAAATCTAGTAGCTTATAATTTAAGAGGAGCTATTTCGATCACTAAAGACATATTAGCTGAAAAGTGTGTGGAAGAAAAATTACAAAAAACATTAAAACATAGAGACATTCAATTATGTTGTTCTAAATATTCCGAAGTACCTCAACAATATGGACGTGAATCTTTAATTTGGAAAAAATCCCATCACAAAAATACATAAAATATACATGGAAAAATATCCAAAAAGATATTATAAAAAACATCCTTTCCGACCTTATAAAAAATTCTTTAGACGAAAAAACTATACACAATTTAAACCTAAAAGACAATATTGCCCTCAAAATAATTTTTTTTTGTAAATGTTGGCTATGTAAGGAACAAGGACATTATGCTAATAATTGTCCAAAGAAAAATTAAAACAAATACAAAGAAAAACTAAATATATTAAACTCTGCATTTGAAGAAAACCCAGAACCTATCGATCGTGTCTATTCATTTTGAAACCTCACGCTCTTTCACTTGAACCATTATCTCCTTCTGTTGTTTTGATGGAAGAAAACAAGGAATATAAAGAGATTGGGTCCCTAGGCTTAGCAATATTTTGCATGCACCATCTCTTGCGTTTGCAAAAAACTTAAAAGTGCCCTCTCATATTTGTCCAACATCTCTTAACATCATTGGCAGGAGGTATGTAATAACATTCCGCATTTTAATTTTTCTATAATAGACATGTATATAGATTATTATAATGTCTAACAGCTGGTATCAAAGCAAAACTTTTCTCTGCCTTAATGTAATTGATTTTGTAATTATATGCGTGACTAGGTGTTTTGTCTGTTGCATATATTGATGTTGGAGGAGTCATTATATTGTGAGAAATATAATTCTGCTTAAAACAACTTTTGAATCATTAAAAATAGATTTTCAGAAGCCAAGATATAGTTAGTTTTGTTTTATGGGTTGGATGTGGGTCAAGTCGACCCATCAAGAGGTTGAAGATAAAGTGTTGGATCCCGATCCTTGATTAAAATGTAAAATTATTAAATGACAATTAAAGGAGAATTTTGGGGTGAATTATGCAAGTATAAAGGAAAGAAAAACATAATGCAAAAATTGAAATGATTGTGTTTAATGTGCTATTTGAGCAAGGCTAGTTTGA
>JANSVA010066326.1:0-12155 GCA_025504915.1 Erythroxylum reticulatum | reverse complement strand
ATATATGTGTATGTTCTGTTATTAGTGTTTATGATCAATCATGGGCTATAATTGGTTATGGATGATGTTGAGTTGAAAGAAGTTAGAATAATGGATAAAGGATGAGTATTGAACTAAAAATAAAAATTTCAAATGTAGGTTTTTGAAAAAATTGAAAGTCTGAATTTTCTGGAAATGAATAGTAACAGTGTTGAATTTTCAAGCTAAAATTTCATAAATGTTCTGTGTTTATCTAAGTAGATTTTGACAAAATTATCTTCATAAAAGTTGTAGATCTTTCTTGTAGCTTTTCATTGATATAAAGTATGAAATTTTTGGACATTGGAGTGGAGAGATATGATATTTAGAAGTTTGTGATGTTACATAGGATGGGTATTCGGGACAGTTTCATTGATTTGAAATTGTGACCGTTATAGAGGCAAATTTTATTTCTGAGGTCTTCATAGAAGTTGTAGTTCTAGAAAGCCTCTTCAACACGGTCTTTGAACCACCTTAATCAGATATTTATAGTAAAAGTCATACCTATTTTACCAAACAGGTCTGAAGAAGAAGAGAAAAGGGAGGAAGAGGGAGAAAGTCATGATCGCGACTCTGCCCAAGGCACGCGCAGGTTGTGACATGTTGTGATTGCGACCCGCAGGTCCTCCTCTCAGCGTGAACATGTTTTACTCTTTTGTCCATAATTTTTTCGTCCTACCTCCAAATAACCTAATTTTTAAAGCATTGGATTCATAATAGATTCCTCTATCTCACCATAAAAATTTATAGCTTTTGATTTTGATTTGAAAAAGATTGATTGAATCAAAGTAAGGGTATCGGTTAGAAGAGCATGAACTGGATATTTTACTGAACATGTTCCAGTATTTTGATATCTTGATCTGTAAGATTCCAAATAAGATGAATTTTTATTTGGAGTAAACTAGATATATAGGACTAAAAATTATTTCAAGAAGTCGAATTTCAATTCTTTCTTCAAGACATTGAATTTCTGGATGGAAGTCGTACATAGTACACTGTTATTGAATGTGACCAACTCGATAATGTTGGAGGTATATCTTCCAAATTACTGAATCAAATTGAGTTATTTTGGTGTCAATGGAAAAAAACACATAGAGGAACACTTTTTTAGAAGAGAGTATAACCAAATTACATCTGTTTCGCTTTCTAATTGAATGTGACCAGTAGACCCGAAAGTGTGACTTGGAAAAAAATTTCTGAAGTGAGTTAATGAGAAAGGAATAGAGATTTTAATGGTTTGGTGAGGCATAAACCTAAGTATAAACTACACGTAGAGGAGTTTTAACATAAGAATGAATTTGTGATGAAATTAATGGTAAAATACTCGGGATTGTCATGAACATGTATTGTGCATATTTCATTTCATTCATGTGCATTATTAAATACTTATGATTGTACAAATTGTGATATATGTGTATGTTATTTGATTTAGAGGAGCAATTGGAACGTCAACCTCTAGACGTTGACCGCACTTCCAGGATTTAGCTTCGGGAGCAACTTGTGAGTAACCTAAATGGTTTCTCTCAATTATTATTTGCTTAAATGTTGTTATGAATGACAAATGAATTTGATTGATGGTGTTGGTTTCCGAACAGGAGGTCTGATGAGTGTGATGTATGAATGAAATATTGAAGTGCTCATTTAATGTGAATTGGATGGAATAAGTGTTTTCTTGACTTAATTGTTGAATGCCGGACTAAGGTCCAATGACAATGTGAATGAAATGTGATAGTGAATATGATTGTGTGACATTGAGTGCCTTCAATTGATTGAATATATGTGATGTATTTCATTACATGAATGTATGATCAGATAATGGGAGTTGTGACTACAGTAGCCACTGATCATAGCTTAAAGCTCAACGTGTGAAAAAGAGCCTCGATCTCAAAAGTGATTCAGAGCCTCAGGCTCAACATTTAATGAGCCCTATATGTGACAGTTATTAATGAGCCATATATGGGACAATTATCAATGAGCCCGGTATTTAATGGATACGGGACAGTTTGGCACTCGGTCACAACAACGTAATAATTGGAAAATTGTCTCATGAACATTGCATATGCATTTTGTTAAATATGCTTGCTGGATTGAAATGCCAAATTTGCCTATGCTTTAGTGAAAATGCGATACTGATGTAAAGTGCCATTTTTTTAAATATTTGTTATGTGAAATGAAGTGTTATATGAATTGAGTGAACCATCGATGATGGTTATCTCACTGAGTTAAGCAAACGGGAGTATACTTACTACATGCAAAGGAAAGATAGAGGTCGGGATCAGTTCGCGTTTGTATTGTATTGCTTTATTTTCATATTAAATTGTATACTCTGCAAATTTTGTATCATTTGTAATTGAATATTGCGGTATGTCATAACTTTTGAAATTGGAAATGTTTTGTATTTGTAATGGGCCCAAAAGCGATTAGTGAATCTCTGATGAGTTGTATTCTAATTGTTACATGTAACTAAAAATATTTATGAATAAAATCGGCCCCAATTTGGTTATGGATTTTCGTAAGTTATGTTTGTGGTTTCAAAAAATAAATTGTACTGTGTTTTGACTAATTGAGTGCTCTAGCATGCCACCCCTGCGGGGTATGGACTCGGATATCACCCATCAATATCGGGTTCAGGTCTTGCGGAAGTGGGGTGTTACACTGTATCTCTTTCTTGTTCTTGTTGTTGCCTTTACTATTTTAGTGCTTCTATAATTTTCTTACAAGTGTGAGAGTTAAACACTAGCAATTTGAGAACTCAATAGTTGGTCGACGATCACATGGGAAGGTTGAGTCTTACGTAAAAGAACTTAAGTAAGATTGCCGTGCAAAGAAGTAGTGTCATCTTGTGGATAAGTTCAATGCCGAAGGTAAACCTTGGTAACACCTATCCCTGATACTTCATCAACGACCAGGTGAAATGGCTTCCTTGTAGTAGAATGATGGTATAATATATGCCACTTATAGCTCTTTTATTAAGATGATTCCTGTTGAAGTAATTTATGGTCAACTTCTTGCCATAATTAAGTATATTCCTAGTTTTTCTAAGGTTGATCTAGATACTTATTAAATAAGTTCCTAATTTTTATATGGTTGATCTAGTATATATAAATAATTGTTTGATAAAGACAAAATGATATAACTTTTAAGGGATAATCTTGTAGTAGTTCAAGCTAGAATGACATAAAAAAGTTGATAAGCTTCATAGTCAGTGAGAATTTTAATATATGAATAAGTTTTCCAACGTATTCAGCCTTATAAGTAAATTCCTGTACATTTTCAATCTTCTATAAAGCTATTTCATTCCTTTTTTTTAAATCCTTATAAGGTGTTGTAATGTATTAATCTGATTGCATATCGTTTCAACATACTAGCTCACTCTAGGATACATTTGGATATAAAAGAAATAGTAGCTAAAGGTCTAAAAATCGTTAGTTATAATTATTAGCAATGATTTATATTCGTCATCAAATCCCTATAGTTGAAAACTATAAGTGACATTTTTGGCTAAACGTCACCAATAGCTTTTGCCTATGCTTTATTTTCATAGCAAAAAACTATTAGTGACATATTGGGAACTCATCGCCAATAACTTTTGGCTACGTATAGTTTTTGTAAGTAAAAACTATTAGCTACATTTTTGTAATCATAGCTAAAAGTTTTTAACTACATTTCCAAATATGTTTAATATTTTTAGCTACGCTTTGAAAGCACAATAAAAAAGTTTTAGCTACAGTTTTTAAAACATAGTCAAATGGTTTTAACTACATTTTTAAAAACGTAGCCAAATGGTTTTAGCTACATTTTGTAAACTATAGTTAAATTTTTAATCTACATTTTAATGAAAGGTTATACCATGTTGAATTATAATTATTTGTTACATTTTTAGTTCATATTATTGTACATAATATTTAGATTTTGTATTGATAATTTATTATTAAAAAATTATACAAAAATAATCGATAATTTGAAGCATTCTATATAAAAAATAAAATATCATTATATTTCTTTGTGTACAAGATTTTAATTACAACTTCAACAATACTTATACATAAAATAATAAATAGAATGATTAGTTTACAAGATATAATATAAATCACTCAGCACCGTTGATGCTCCTTCAAACTTGTAATATGAGAAAGAGTATTAAATTTATATTATAATAAAAATAGGAATTAAAAAAGTAAAAGAGAAATAATTAACACCATTAATTTTCATCTTCACTGCTTCCATAATCCGGGCTAAGTAATTTTTAAGGTACTTTTCATATTTGGCCAACTTTTTTTAAGCATGTTGTAATTTAATTTTAAGTGACTTGTTTTCCTTTCAAGACGTTGAATGTATGTTGATCTTGATGAGGATGAACATTTGGCTAGGGCCAAACCTAAAACCTTTGATATAACCAGACATTTGGCTAAGGCCAAACCCAAAACATTTGGCTACGACACACAAATTATTCCAATTTTCTGAATACATCCATTTCGGAAGATGTCTCCTTGCCTCTGCATCAGAAGGAAAAGATTTGTCATACTGATGCAACCTATAATGATAATCCCTGGTCCTTTGTTTCAATAATGAAGTCACACAGTTTGAAACATCAGGGTTATCGATATCGAAGATATTCAATTTCATTTGTGAACAATAAGTGAAAGTGTAATTAATATTAAAATAAGTGAAACAACATTTCATATAAATAAATAAATTGAAATTTACTAAAACTTTATCCAAAACATTTTCAAGCAAGTTATTTTCCTTCAAGTATTTAGCATGCTTCAAGCAAGGTAATTCTGTTCTCGTAACTATGTACTAACAACTTGCTATTCATTGTAACATTCATTCATTATGGCCTCTGGCTATACCTCTACATCTTTTTTCTAATATTGACATTAGAACTTGACAACAAATAAATAATGATTAGAACCTACAGATCCCTCTGTACCAGTTGATTCATTATTGGTTAGGAAAGAATGAGGCTGTTGCTGACTTGCTTCATTAGTGACTAAGGTCAAATGTTGTTGTTGGCTAGGAACTAAATGACCTGGTTGAAGTTACAGATCCCCCTTTCCATCAATTTTAATGCCTTCCACTTTCTTCCACTTGTTTCTACCAGGTGCCATTATATTTAGGTATTTATAAAAGCAATCATAATTTTTTAAATATTATAGTACATCCAATCATCATTACAAACATACATTCAATCATCAACAATCTGCATTAACATTACTCGAACATCAACAATATGTATTAACATAACTCAATCATCAACAATACATATTACCGTAACTCAATTATTATCAATCCACATTAACATATCTCAAACATCAACAATATATATTAATAAAACTTAAACATCAACAATACACATTAACATAACTCAAACCTCAACAATACGTATTAATATAACTCAAACATCAACAATATGCAATAGCATAACTCAAACATCAACAATACATATTAACATAACTCAATCATCAACAATACGCACTAACACAACTCAAACATCAACAATATGCATTAACATAACTCAATCATGAAGTATTCAGTGGACCATTTATGATGAGACATCCAAATTTTATCTATATAGCTATACAATTAAAAGTAAATTACTAAATTACTAAGTGTAATTTAAGTTCTAAATAACCTAAAGATAAATCAATATAAGTTGACATACTACATTTTAATTCAAAAAAACAGTGAAATTGAGCCTGCTAAGAATAAGAAGCATAAACCCATCATAAGTTGCATCATATATAGGCAATGAATTTTAAACCTCTTAATAGTAGTTGAAAAATCCAAAAGGGTGTATTAGTTTCGCAAAATATTCGATTTGCCACAGTCATTTCTAGCACAATCAAAAACCAAAAAAAAAAAATTTAACACATAAATATAAATCAACACCAAAATTTGGTAACATAGTTTGGTACGTCTTACCTATGTCTGCAGAGCCCTCACCCAGCTTAATTCTTTCACTAATGAAAATAGTTTTATACAAGGCTTTGCTAAGCTAACACCACTCAATCCTTGACAATATCTCTTATCCTCACAACCCATGAAAGAATTTCAAACCCAATATTATGACCGCCTCATACTAACCTCAACAGAGGACTTTCTCAAACAATGTTTAATGACAATGAAACAAACTAAACAACTCAAGTGATCAATCAAAATTTGACATAAACAAAAACACTTGAGAAAGAAAAGAAGAACAACTTCCTGATAGGTTCATCTCTACTGAAATAGATCTAAAAGTTGTCACCACACACTGTGGGCTGATTCACACAAATTCCAGTACCAACTCACAAAGCAGTAACGACATCAATAATATAACCAACAACCAACCTTCAGCAAAAGATAAATGCAATCCACAAAATAACCCAGCTATGAAGCACATCAATGACACACCTAAAAAGGAAAGCACAACAAGACCCATGGCCAAAGACTTAACTAGCAGATTTGAATTGCCCAGTGGATTCATGCAAGGACAAAAACCAAAAAAACACAATTGCAGCCCCAACCTTTACGACAATGACGTCTTTATAGCAATGACATATTTTTCTGCAATAATCAAAAGAGAACAACAATGGAAGACCATCATAGACACATGTATAAGCTAGATAACCTCTATAGAAAGAAGTGTTCAAGACCATCTGTAGTAATCTAACAATTTTCTTCAATCACCCCACGTGATTCCCATGCACTTCTTCACCCAATCACTAAACCAAGAAATCACGCAACATCCCTCAAATCACAAAATAATTAAATTAAGGCTTCACCTTTCACCCACGGATGCAATCAATACTCCACTAAAAAATCACCTAAATCATTCACGTGTGTTATCCAGCTGCAGCATCACACGCACCAAAATATGAAACTTAGAATCACACAGATAACTACCACTGCAGCAATATGCCCAAAATCTTTTAATCAACCAACTTGATTTACAATACACTTCTAATAAAAATAGACTTCTATTTCACGTCAAGTCTTATCTTCAAATCTAATAATCATTATCTTAAAGAATCGATGATATAAAATTTCAAAATTAAATAATGAGATATAATAAATATCTTAATAATAGTAAAAATTAAGTTTTGACGAGCTGGCTTGGAATTTTCTAATTAATTAGTTTTTAGGTGGGTTGCTTGATTCTAGAGCTTCTTTAATAAGTTTAATGTAGTAAACAAAATAGTAGTTAAAAAAACTTGAATATTAGTTACATAATAAGAGAAGAAGCTTTAAGCACTCGATAATTAGATACATGGATAACAGAATTGAGAGTAATAAAGAAATTAAAGTAAATGAATATGTCAGGAGAAACGATTCACAGAAATTTTTTCCTTTAAGAACCCCATAAACAGTCGGGACCAATTCTTACATTACTATAACTAGGTCTTGGTCAAGTTGCTTGTATTAGTTGTTGTTTATGCATCATCCATTTATTTTTCTTTTAAATAGAATCCTCAAAAACTTGCTCTTATCTACCATTACACAAAATGTGGAAACATTCAACGGAAGTCATCTATAAATCACTCTAGACCCTCTGTCTAATATTACTCTATCTAATTGAAATATATTGTCATTTCTACTTAAATTTTATGTGACTCATTCACTCATAACTATCACGGGCATGACTTAATTGTCACGCCCATGACTTTTTTATTTTTACTTTTTTATTATTTTAATTTTAATTATACTACTATTATTTTAGTAAAAACTAAATTAAATTTTAATTTTAATTTTAATTATGTTACTATTAATTTTATCAAAAAAATTAAAATTAAAATTAAAATGATAAAAATAAGCAACCAATTAGTCCAGAAGTAGACCACATGACAAACTCCACTTGTTCCTTAATATGCTTACAAAAAACATCTGCATCAGGGTTTTAGTCTTCTAGAAATTTGTTCCCTATGTCTCTAGTTTCCATAAATATAAAATCATACCATTTTAACTTTCCAATCATGAGATATAGACCAAATATCACAAGTTGCTCCGAAACAGTGGCAGCATTAGGTCACCTTTTTCGATCTCAATTTCCCATGTCATAAAGCTAGTATTAAGTCAAAGTATCTCCTAGATATTTCTATTTCTATCTCTTAGGTTTCATATGAAATTGAGATCATTCGATTCGGAGGTCTGTAGGTTGAGTTATGGCTCAAACAAACTGGTTCAATAAACCCTAAACAGAATTCCACTACATGATATTCTCTTGTCATATTTAACCATCTTTATGCAAGATAACACTAAAATAATACCAAAGCATCATCCCAACAGCTAGTCCACATATAGATGAATATTTTTACATATTCAAATGCACAAAAATACATAAATTAGCTAAGTGAAGCCCCAAACCTTAAAATTGGAAATGTAGTTCATCTAATGTTTTTCCTTTCTGTCCTCTTTGGTTTTGCTTGAATCACCAAGTGAAAAATGGTGGGATGAAGAAGGTGAAATGGAGATGAGAAAAATATGAACTTAGAACCCTGAAAATGTTGTACATCTCCCCCTCCATATCCCCATTCCTGAACTTTCAAGACCCACACATATGCTTAATTCCTATTGGACACACATGCTTTATTATTATCAGCCACACATGCCTTAATCCAATTGCCCCATGTGTTAACTTTAGAAAAATTGCATATTGGTCCTTATTCTTCCTTTACTTCCCACATTGGCCTACATTATTATGAATTATTTTCATTCACCTATGTCTTAATTTTCTAACGTAATAAATTTCATGCAATTTGGTTAATTATTCCAGGAGTTATACCCAAAAAACTACAAGTTGTTTGAAAATAGGGACAACAATCATAACTCAACTTCAAACCAAAATTAAAAAACCTTATAGGCACAATAAAATTTTGGTTCCTTCATGAAAGTTTTAGATCTACGTCTCTAGTAAATGTACAATTGGAATTATCCAATTTGGAGGTATACAAACCAAGATATGCCCAAATTATAGAGGCATGTTCATGCCAAAACTAACAAATTTTACCAAAATCTTTTACATTAAGTACCATTATGTCTCTTACTATACTTAGATGCACTTAATTCATTTGTTATGTTCACTTCTTAATGCACCTTATACATGCTATAATACTTCTAAGGTATGTGTTGGGTCCTTACAACTTGAACTTATGCACATGGATTTATTTAGTCCCATTAGGACTCAAAGTTTTGGTGATAAACGTTACAGTTTTGTTCAATTAGATAATTACTCCATATTTACATGGGTTTATTTCTTATCAAATAAGGATGATGCTTTTGAAGTGTTTGAGAAGTTTTGCAAACAAATCAGATAGAAAAAGGGTACTACATCACTTTAATTTGGAGCGATCATGGAGGAGAATTTGATAATAGAAAGTTTGAAGAATTATGTGATAGAAATGGTATAACTTACAACTTCTTTTGTCCAAAGATGCCTTAGCAAAATGGAGTTATAGAGGGAAAGAACAAAACTTTGGTTGATATGGCCACGATCATGATATATGAAAGTGGACTACCTTATAGATACTGGGCAAAATCAGTATCCACGGTATGTTATGTACTTAACAGATATCTTATAAGACCTATTCTGAAAAAGTATGAGCTGTGGAAAGGAAAAAAAATAAATATTGCTTACTTTTCGAACATTTGGCTGCAAGTGTTTCGTATTAAACAATGGAAAAGACATCCTTGGAAAGTTCGATGTGAGATTAGATGAAGCTATTTTCTTGGGCTACTATACTTCTAGTAAAGTATTTAGAGTTTACAATAAAAGGAAAAAGAAGAAAGAAGAATTGACATATGTGGTATTTGATGAAGCACTACCTTTTATAAAAACAAATGACTCAAATGATGAAGAGCATCCTTTCATTCCTAAAAATACATTGGAGAATCAAGCTACACCTATAGCACTTTCAAAATTACAAAATCAGGAAGGCCCCTCTAAAGCTAGAATAGAGCAGGCTCCTTTATCTCAATAGTAACCTATGCAATGAAAAACACTAAGAGAATGGAGAGGTCTTGATACACATCAATATATTCTTAGAGATCCCTCTAAAATTCTAAGAACAAGATCATTGTTTAAGAACAACTTTGTGGCTCTCATCTTATGATTAGAACCATAGTCTGTTGAAGAAGCTATTACTAATGAGAATTGGGTCTCATCTATGAAAGAGAAGCTAAGTCAATTTGATAAGAACAAAGTGTGGAATTTAGTGCCTCGTCCACAAAACAAGTCAATTACTAGAACTCGTAGGGTGTTTCGAAACAAACTTGATGAAAATTGTAAGGTGGTAAGAAACAAAGCTAGACTTATAGCTCAAGGTTACAATCAACATGAAGGTATTGATATTGATTAAACTTATGCACCTGTTGCTAGATTGAAATCAATTAGAATTTTACTTGCCTTTACATGCTATAGAAACTTCAAGTTGCTCCAAATGGATGTTAAAAGTTCATTCCTAACTGGTTACATTAATGAAGAAGTATTTCTTAAGCAACTCCTAGGTTTTGAAGACAAAAACCATCAAGATTATATGATGAAGTTATCCAAAGCTTTGTATGGTTTAAAACAGGCTCCTCGAGCATAGTATATCAGGTTAAGTAACTTTTTACTTGAGAATAACTTAAAAAGAAGAAAGGACAATAAAACCTTATTTATTAGGAGAAAGGAGAATGATTTACTCATAGTGCAAATATATGTTTGAAGACATAATATGTAGTACTACTAATCCATCCTTTTGTGAAGAATTCTTAACATTATTATAGTGGGAGTTCGAAATGAGCATGATGGGAGAATTATCTTTCTTTCTTGGATTACAAATCAGACAAACAAAAAAAAGGAATCTTCATCAACTAAGATAAATACACAAAGGGACTCATCAAGAAATATCATTTTGAGAATGCCAAACTGATGGGTACTCCCATGTACACTGAAACTAAACTTGATAAAGAAAAAGAAGGTAAAGATATGGATGAGACAAAATATAGAGGAATGATTAGATCACTACTATATCTTACAAGCTTAAGACCAGACATTATGCTTAATATCTGTCTTTACGTACGCTTTCAATCAAATCCAAAAGAAAGTCATCTTCAAGCAGTCAAAAGAATCTTTCGATATCTCCACGGAACTATGGATTTTAGACTATGGTATCCAAAATACTGATTCATTTGACATAGTGGGCTATTGTGATATAGATTATGTAGGTGATAAAGTCGATCGAAAAAACACAAATGATCACTATCAATTTCTTGGAGGATGTCTAGTATCTTGGTCCTGTTTTTCTCTAAACTTTTCTCATATTCCTATATTCTGTGATAATACAAGTGTTATAAATCTTTTTAAAAATCCTATGCATTATTCTAGGACTAAGCATATAGAAATCAAACATTATTTTAATAGAGATCATGCTTTATAAGGAACCATTGATCTTTTGCAAGTTAATACTGAGAATCAAGTAGCGAACATTTTCACTAAGCCACTATCTAAAGATAGAATTTTGCGTGTTAAGAAAAGAGCTTGGCATGTGCAAACTCTCTGATATTATTTCCGCATGAATATTCTTCACTACTTGTCTTTCCATTTCGTTTAGTAGACTCCTTCTATTATGATTCCTTAGAAACTTTCTCTTAGTTTAGTAGGCCCCTTAGAGTTTAGAAGGCTCCTCTTCTTTTTAGAAGGCTTCTCTCGGGTTAACATTATAAGTGATACATAAACAAGGAGTGATTAATGGCACCATTTCAGCCTTTTCAAAAACATGCACGTGGTCTGGCAAATTTAAGAATGTGTCTATTAGAAGATACGCAACTGATTACACTTTCTGTTCTGGCCTATACATCTACTCATCCTTTCATAAGATCAATGCTCAAGAATCACTTAGTATACCCTAAAGAAACTTCACTCATTTAAAGAAATTCCTAGAGTAAAAAGGTCCTAAAAACTCATGGTCCACAAGAAGATAAAATTGTCACCACAAATAAACTCATTTCAATAAATGGAAGCTGAAGCCCACTATATTCAAGAAGAGAAATGTTACTAGAGGTTTGCCTTACGAAATGTTGTTAACTAAGATCTTCACATATTTTGGCATTCCCTTTGACAATCTTATGTGGTATGAGCCTAGAAAGTTTCATTCCTCTATCCCCTCCCAGTTTGA
>JANSVA010066316.1:0-12155 GCA_025504915.1 Erythroxylum reticulatum | reverse complement strand
ACCTCGGGAGTTATTTATTTCTATTGTTATCCTTCTTCCTGTAATAGCGATTGGTATTTATCCAGATTTCGTGCTATACCCTTTGTATTTAGATGCTTGAGTGTATGACGTGGATTCCAAGATGTTGGAATTGCTGGAAGTTGAAGAAACTACTGTTGTATAAAGAATCTTCTTCTTAGGATTGGGTTGAAGAGTCATTGGATGATTATGCTGTCTAGTGGATATCGGAATGGGTGATTGATGCTCACTATTTGAGGATAACTGAGTTGATGCCAGTGGTTCAGAAGCATTAGAAACTGGTGGAGATATTGGTGTGTTAGAAGAATTGTCTATCAGTGCTGGAGTAGGAGGAGATTCGAGTTATGTGATTCTGTATTGGGGAGCATAAGAGATAGAGGGAACAGAACTGGCATGTGGTGTCAATGAAGAAAATAGTGGAGGCGTGACATGTAATGTGAGCTAAGGAGAATAGTCTGTGGGGGTAGCAGATGGTAATCCCAAGATGGACTCTTTAGATTGAGATGCGTCATGATACAAAAACCACGTCTCATCCATCTTATAATGCTGGCAGATATATATTCGATGATGTTAAGGATCAAAACAAATAATATCTGCATGATCAGTCACATTCCCAAGATAGACACAAGGTGAGCTTCAAAATGAGAATTTGTTGGCATGATAAGATCGGAGCAATGGATAAGTTGTACACCCAAACACTTTAAGAGCATGATAATTTGGTGGGTGAGCAAACAACTTTTCATAAGGTGAGACATTATTAATGACAGGGGATAGTAGTCGATTCATAATATGAACAGCAACAACAAAAGCATGATTCCAGAACTTCAAACTAACTTTGGAGTAAGCCAACATAGATAAGTCAGTGTCAACAATGTGCCTAATTTTTCTCTCCACAGTCCCATTCTGTTCATGTGTATGAGCACAGACAACTCGATGAATTATTCCTGAGTTCTTCATAAATGTATTTACATTTAGAAATTCACCTCCCCAGTCGGATTGAAAAGCCTTGACATGCATATTAAATTGTCTATCCATCATTGCCACAAACTGACAGATTATATTATACACATCACTCTTTAATTTAATTGGGTAAAGTCAAGTGAAGCGAGAGAAATCATCAAAACCAAAATCAAAAAAATACTTTTCACCAGCAATAGAAGTCATTGGAGCAGGGCCCATACATCTCTATGAACTAAATCAAATTTATTTCGAGTAACAGTTCCAGTTGATGGTAAGTGCAATCTACTCAATTTGCCAAGACAGCAAGATTCACAAGTTTGTACTGGAACATTTTTTATTGAACAAGGTAAATTAAATCACGAACAATTTTTGAAACCGTCCCATATTGAGCATGTCCAAGTCAAGCATGTCAATCCTTTAAACTAAGTCACTCGACCACAAGAGCTTGGGGTCCGTTATGTAAATTTTGTAATTGTGTACTTGAGAACTTGCATACACCATCCTCAACAGGCCCCTTTAGCATGATTTTCCTTATGATCTGATCTTTCACAACAAAATGTGAGTCATAAAACTTAAAAACATACTTATTTTCTTTGGCAAGGACAGACATCAATTGCTTTTGAATTGTAGGCACATGAAGAATGTTATTCATAAACAATGGCTTATGTTTGGTTAAGAGAGCAGACTGGCCAATATGCTTAATAGATATACCTGATCCATTTCTAATAATCACATTATCTGTGCCCTTGTACTCTTCTGAAATACCCAAGCTCGCCAGGTCTGGTGTCATATGATGATTGGCTGCCGAATCAGGGTACCAGTCACTATTTTTGGCTGATGAACTGCAAACTGCAACATTAGCTATAGGTGTCTCATAATTTCTGTCAAACCTCTTTTTGCAAGTGTTGGCTTAGTGATTATTCATATTACAGATCTGACAAGGATTAATAAACCATTTTTTGCTAGATTTGTCGTTGTAATTTCCCTTGTTGTTATTGTTGTTGTTGTAAGTATTATTTTTGTTGTAGCTGCTATTGTTGCTTCGGTATTGATTTGATTCATGTCGAGCCATATTGACAACCACTGACCCTGGTTTTCGTGAGCTTTGCAACAGAATCTCATATGAAGTAAACATACCAGACAAGTTAGAAAAACTTACTTTATCTTTCCTATAGGAAATTCCAACAAGTATGGGATGATAATATGTTGTAACAATCTGAAAATGTTGGCATTAAATTCAGCATTTCCAATTGGCATTCCCGCCTGTGCAAGTTGATCTTTGATGTTTTTGGCTTCTTTGAGGAATTGAGCCTCAATTTATCTTCTGGAGATAAGTTCTGCAATTGCATATGAAGCTAGACTCGTCTTGCACTTAATTGAGCACCAAAGGCATCCTTGAGGGCTTCCCACACCTTATAAGCTAATTCCTGCCCAAAGACATAAGGGAATACTTCCTCTGTAAGAGAGGAAAGTATCCATCCTACCAAGAGTTGATCTTGATAGACCCAATTCTGGATTTCAGGATTGGGAACAGTGGTTTGAGTCTCTTGATCAATAATAGTTACTGGAGGAACGACTGTTCCATCAACGTGAGAGGTAAGATTGTATCCTTTCAAGATTGGATTGGATTGTGTCTTCCATATTAGATAATTGGTTGGTGTGAGTTTATTGGAAAAAGTGAACTGCGTATGTGGTAAGGTTGAAGGGTTTGCTGAAATAAGTGAGGAAGGAGAAAGAGAGGAAGAAGGTGTGCTAGAGGATTGAGTTTTGGAAGACATAGCTGAATCGGGCTCTGATGCCATAGCAGAAATACAAATAGATTGGAGAAACTTACTCCATCTTATATTCAACAAAGCATAAATATATACATGTTTCTAGAGCTATTATCTTGCTAAATCATGATCCTATAATCAAGCTAATAAGCTAACAATCTGCTAACTAATTATAGAAATATTAACAGCTACAATACAGTTATAATGACAGAGATATTTGGGATATCCTTGATCATGGATTGCTAGAATCACGCTGCTAGAAAACAGGGGATGAACATATGCTAGCTGTTGACTAATAGCTGCAAGCAAACCTGCTTCAGATAGAATATCCAAAGTGTACCTAAGTTGACACAAGAAAATGCCATCTGAATTGCTTGCTATCTCTATCTCGAGAAAGTATTTCAATTTTCCCAAATCCTTCATATGAAAACATCTACTCAAATAAGTCTTGAATTTTTGCATTGCGGTCTCATCATTACCCGCAATGATGAGATCATCCTCGTAGACAAGTATAGCTAAGAGTACAGGACCATCCCGAACAATGAATAGAGAGTAATCAGAACTAGATTGTGTGAATCCATACCCCTTCAAGGATGCTGCCAACTTAGCAAACCAACAACGAGGTGATTGACGCAAAGCATATAGGGATTTTCGAAGACGACACACCTTTCCTGGTATTAAAGAAATGAAACCAGGAGGCATTTTCATATACACCTCTTCATCCAAGTCACCATGTAAAAATGAATTTTGTACATCCATCTGATGAAGTTCCTAACCTTTCGCAGCAGTAATAGCAACAAAAATGCGAATCGTAGTCATCTTTGCTGTTGGAGCGAACGTTTCATGATAATCAATTCCTTCAACTTGTTTATTTACAAGTATCACGAAATGTGCTTTATAACATTCAACACTTCCATTTAAGTTATACTTAATTTTATAGACCCACTTGCTGCCAATTGCTTTCTTTCCAGGAGGCAGGTCTTCTATTGTCCATTTACCATTGTCATCCAGAGCTTGTAACTCCTTTTTCATTGCTTCTCTCTAACATTCCTTTTTTATTGCCTCTGCATAAGTATTAGGTTCATGGCCTGCAGTAATACTAGCCAAAAACGACCGATGTTGCAAGGAGAATTTATCATAATTCACAAAATGTGTTATAGGATAAGAAATACATGAGGAGTTTGATTGGAACAAAGAACTCGGTGAGGGGCTTCCTTGAACAACATGAGTCACATAATCCTTCAAGCGAACTGAGGGTTGCCTTATTCTATGTCCCCTACCAAGATGCTCCTTTATACCATTAGTCTGACCTATGCCATCACCGTCACTATTTCTTGTTTCCTCATTGACAACAATATTGACTTCCTCTTTCTCACTTTGCTCCTCTTGATCCTCAACAACACCAAAGCCCATAGTGATATCTTTAGTTAGTTCCATATCTATAATAGTCTTTTCAGCATAAGGAAATTCAGATTCAACAAAGACCACATCTCTAGAGACAAATTATTCACCGTTCTCCAAATTATACAATCTCCATCCTTTCTTCTCAAAAGGATACCCAACGAAAACACACTTTCTACTTCTACTTGCAAACTTATCATTTTTTCGATTCAAATTATGCGCATAGCATAGGTAGCCAAAGATTTTAAGATGCTTATAAGAAGGGGGCGCTCCAAAAAGAATTTCGTATGGTGTTTTACTATTCAACACTGTAGAGGGGATTCCGTTAATTCAGTAACCAGTTGTAAGTACACACTCATCCCAAAATTCAATTGGCAAATTCGCTTGAAATCACAATGCCCTCACCACATTAAGAATATGACGATGTTTTCTTTCAACTCGGTCATTCTATTGAGGCGTATTGACACATGATGTCTAACGCAATATACCATTCTCCTCAAAATATTTCTTCAAACATACGAATTCACTTCCATTGTCACTTCTAACAATTTTCACATTTTTCTCAAATTGTCTTTTAATCATCACAATAAATTACCTAAGAGCATAAGCAACCTTATCTTTCTCATTCAACAAGTATATCCAAACAGCACGAGAACAATCATCACCTATTATTAAAAAATAAATTGCACCACAAGATGCAGGAACTCTATAAGGTCCCCATAAATTACAATGTATCAAATCAAAATACTCTTTGGCTTTATTGTCACTAGAAAAGAACACTTCCCTAGTTTGTTTTGCTCTAAAACAAACATCACAAGCCTTATTACAATTGCTAGCTGAGCTACCAACTTAAGAAATCAACTCTACCACCTTTGGAGAAGGATGACACAACCTCTTATGCCATAGCTCAAAGGACGTGTCATCTGTGGTTTTGCATGCGCGAGCTGAAGCCACTCCTTTGAGAAAATAAAGCCCCTCACGTTATTCACCCACTCTAATTAGCCTCCTCGAATCTAGGTCCTGTATAGCACAAAATTTGTCAGTAATCTGAGCTACCAAACTCGAATCATGTAGAAGCTTTGACACAGATATTAAATTGCAATTTAAGTTGGGAATAACGAGAACATGTTGCAGCTTTAAATCCCTTCCAAGGACAACACTTCCTTCTTTGACCGCCATTGTCTTATCTCCATTAGGTAAGCCAACAGACCAAGGTTCGATATCACGAACTTCTTTAAGGTAAGCATATGTTCCTGTAATATGATGGGAAGCGCCAGTGTTAATAATCCAAGACAAAATATTTTGCTTACCTGACAACCTCTCACTACTACTGTTCTTGAACGAGCTCAACTTTCCCATCAATTTGTTCCATTGTTCATCACTCAGCCCAGTAAAACCCTTCCTGTCGGCATCAGTCACATTTCCTTGTTCTCCTTCACTTCCAGGTACGTACACAGCATTGGCTCGTGAGTTGGTTCCCTTATTATGACTTCCAGTCTGGCGTTTGTGTCCACCACCCTGTCCAGACATATTGGAGCGAGGTCTATTCCCCCAGCACTTCGAGTATCCTATTAATTGAAAGCAAGACTCAGCATCATGTCCTCCTTGCTTGCAATGTGAACAAACTGCACTTTTATCCTTTCCTAAACTTCGACTGCTAGCTTGTATTGCAAAGCTCATGGGGCTACCTTTTTCTTCCCTTGTTCGTGTCATGTTCCTCACCCGCTCCTGCTGAACAATTGTTGAGTAAACCCGATTCAGGTTTGGCAATGGTTCTGTACTCAGTATATTGGAACGTACTGTTCCATACCCTTCGTCATTTAAGCCCATAAAAAATTGATGAACTTTTTCCTCTTCACGTTTCTTTTCCAATTCCGCAGTAAGATTGCATTTGCATCCACTACATTTACACATCGATATCTGGTCATAGTTGTTCAATTCATCCTAAATTGGTTTGAGCCGACCAAAATATGTGACTATGGCCTGCCCATCCTGCTTGCAATTCGCAAGATCTGACTTCAATTGTTGCACTCTTGGTCCATTTCCTATAGAAAATCTCTGCTTGATATCTTCTCACAACTCCTTCACGTTCTCCATATGAGATATGGTCGAACGAATCGTGGGCTCAATGGTGTTGAAAATCCAAGCCACAAGCATTGAATTAACTATCCACCAATCTTCAATTTCGACGGAAGCTTCTTCTGGCTATTTAACAGTTCCATCAATGAAACCATGCTTCTTCTTGGCTCACAGAGTAGCCCGAATTGCCCGTGCCCATTCATCATAGTTTTCCCCTCTCAACTGAACTTGGGTAATAATATTACCTGGGTTATCATTCGCATTCAACGTATAAGGATTTGAAAACACCTTTGCTGAAGCCGATGACATAACGATTTCTTTCCCATCATTAGCCATGGCTTTGATGCCATGTAAAGTCTAAACAAAGTTTTGGAGAAAACGATAATCCCCTTTGCATTCCTCGTATATCATATATACAGAAAATCCCCTTTGCATTCCTCGTATATCATATGTACAGAAAATCCTAAATAGGAGACTCTTCTAAAGATGGAAAAACTACCATAAATCTACCACTAAAAAAACTCCTATACAGAAGTAAAACTTTGTACAAAAGGAAAGATCCAAAATTATAGATCTATACTATAGTAGGAAAGACCGACAATAGCGTCCAATGCGGAGTGATGCGAATATATGGTAATTGCTTTGGGTTTTTAAGAAGATACAGATAAGGAAACTGATCAGCTAGTTGCATTCTGCTTGTTTTATTACTTTGTTTCGTTTCGTTTCTTATGTTTCCTGGTTATCATCTTGTTCTTTCATTGTTTTTTAGAACAAAAGAATACAAGTAACCCGATGGTTGGTGCACTTCTTCCAAGTGTTAGGAACGATCCTCAGAAGAACGTGGATGATGGAAAACGCAAGCAGATGGTATTTTTATAATTTTAAGGATCTGGAAACATGCTCGAGAGGAGAACTTGTTCTGAGAACATGTTAGGAAATTAAGATACAAGATATATCAATTGTTGACGAAGCCTTTCTCCTTCAAACATTCTATTGTGTCCTTAAGAGTCACCTCAAGTGGAGTGAAGCTGACGCCCAGAGTTTTTACTTTCTCTTCAGATATTGTAGTTTTAAAGAAGTATTTGCTTTCGTAGGTTCTGCAAGAAATTAAGCACTTATATGGTATATATAAAAAAAAAAATCATTCTTAGCTAAAAAATGAAAAATCTCATTTACTTACTCTTCAGGAAGTTTCAAGCTTGGATAATTTCGACGAACAATGTCCAGAACTTCTGAGAAATGCACACTACTTCCATTAAAACAGTATCTCCCAGAAGCTGAAGAAATCTCAAAAACCTGAACATGAACATCTGCCACGTCTCTTACATCCACTGAATGGTAATATCCATCTGGATATGCTTGAGCTCCTGCATAAAAAATTGGTCTAAAGTGGTAAGCCCGCTCTAAATGGAAGCTCGCTCAGTATCAGGAAACAAAACCTGATGAATTTTGTATACCATTTACGAGGTTCAGGATCACCTCCACTGTGGCATTAAGTGTTGGCTGTAACAAAGGACCAATCACAAATGATGGGTGTATTGTTACCAAATCGATCTGATTTTGTTCTGCGAATTTCCAAGCAGCATCCTCTGCCAAGGTCTTTCCGAGGGGGTACCATAGCTAGAAATTTGCAGAAATATGAAATCAGGAACTACATGTTGAAACAACTTGGAAGCAGTAGAATCTTAATAGACTTGGTATAAAACTAAGGAATGCATGAACACCTTCATTTGTTCAAGTATAAGTGGATTCGAGAACCAAGTCTCGTCAATCACAGTGTCTGGGTTGAGTGGTCTACCACTGAATGCAACTGAAGCCATTGAAGACGTCAAAATCACTCTCTTGAGACAGGGCTCTTTTAAGCAAGATTTAAGAACATTAAGTGTTCCTTTCAATGCAGGTTCAACGATTTCTTCCTAGAATACGACATAGATGAAAGAATCAAATAAATATACGCATCAGCATCAAAGAAAACCTATACTGTATTATATCAGGATCAGAAAAGGACACGAACGACATGGAAAGAAAAAATAAAATGTCTTGGAACATGTGATTGTTTGCCAATGTGAAAAGGATATTCACACATCAGACGAACCTTACGACGAGTGTCGTCTGATTCAAGCACCACAGGACATGCTGTATGGAACACACCTTCGCAGCCACTAAGTACAGAATCGAAAGACCCTTCTTCCAATAGATCAGCTTTGAACAAATGAAGCCTTTCCTTAGCTCCATCGAGTGCAAGCAAGTGTTTGGTCTTATCTGGATCATCTGGGGTCACAGATCAAATTAAGAAGAACATGGATTCACAGAAAGGAAATTAAGGTACTAAAAGGAGGCAAAGCGTACTTGGATCACGAACGGTGGCTTTGACAGTGTAACCTCGTTGAAGCAAACGATGAACTAGCCAGGATGCTATGAAACCTGAAGCTCCTGTCACACAAACAATCTTTCCACTTCCACTGAGTCCACTCATTTCTTCTTCTATCTGTGTGTTTCGTCGCGTAAAAACCTCGTTCTTAAAGGGCTGAAGTTTGTGGGTTGAATGACGAACAGCTATGGCTGTTCCTTTATTATCCCTTTTGGCTTGACATGCATCCGAACCATTTTGTCTTCTAAAACTCGTATATAAAAAGCAACTTGACAATTCGATTTCAGGGTTGGTGACGTTTATTGGCCGTGTTTGGAGACTATTAAATTGTTAGTTCCGTGTTGAAATTTTCAACACAGACTCGAAGTCGATTACGCATTCGGCATTTTCAAGATGACAACCATAATGCATTCGTACGACAGCTCTTCGACATTTGCAAGAAGGATATGGACTTCATACCACAAGCGTGACGTTGCACACGTACAAATTCATCAAAGAGTAAAATTATTTAAAATGTCAACATAAAATATTTTGTTTTTGGAAGTTAAAAGAAAATTGTATAAACTATAGTTAAAACTATACACAAAATTACAATGAGCCACGGAACAGAAGTCAAAAGAACCTAACTTGGTTGAAAGTTCAAGCTATC
Organism: Erythroxylum reticulatum; assembly: GCA_025504915.1. NCBI lineage: Eukaryota > Viridiplantae > Streptophyta > Magnoliopsida > Malpighiales > Erythroxylaceae > Erythroxylum > Erythroxylum reticulatum. The sequence goes on along the minus strand of JANSVA010066316.1, from coordinate 2,905 downwards.
GTTCATGCGTGATTTAGAGTTATGGATTGTCCAGTTGAGTGCGAGATTCCAATTATAAAAGTAGTTTGAAGGAACAAGTTTATGGAGCAGCTGATTCCAAACAATGGTAAGAGTATACACAGCTGAAAAATAGATGGTTACAGTCTTCCGCAAGCAAATGACAAAGCTCACACCAGGGAAAAAAGGTCCCGTGCCATCAATCCTTGGTACTTATATACTTGTATAAACTTATATTATTACTTCTAGATTTTTATCATATGGGCATATTACTCTCCAAAGGAGTGAAATTGATGTTCAATGTTTTAGAGATAAATTGAACTCTTCGTAGAAATGACTTCCAGAACCACACCTGCCATGAAATGTCAAAAGTTTTAGTTACCAGCATAGTGGGTCGGATGTTTGACTCGAAAGCAAACTTATTCTAATTTAATTTCAGAATTTTTTTAGATTTTTTTAACAATTTTGAAATTTGGGTCAGATTCAAGTATTGTAAACCGAGTTTAAAATGGAGTTACACCAAAATAATTGTTGTATCATTGACAGATTGACGAATTTGCAAAAAAGAAAGTTGCTTACTTTTCAGGACGGTGCAAGTTGAGATATTGCAGACGAATAATATTCAGAATCTCAGAGAAATGTACATTACTTCCAACCAAGCAATATGTACCAAAGGTAGAAGAGATATCAAAAGCTTGAATATGTGCTTAAAAAAAAAAAGAGGGGATTGTTTCACAAACTTTTTAATTCGTTTATGATAATCACAAAAATTAAAAAAATTAAAAGCATTAAAGATAAACAAAACCGGGATTTGTTAACGCAGTTTAACACACATTTTTTACGTCTGCAAGGCTCTTATCCAATTTAATCACTTTCACGAAAGTTTAATTTATTGACACAAGGGCTTTTAAAGTCTCCTAACTCAATCCTTGAAACTATTTTTTAACCTCACTTTCCGTAAAAGATTTTCGCACCTAATAATATAACTGAGTCATGTTAACCCTAACAAATGATTTATCTCAACAATCTATCAACTGAAAGACAATAAACAAAAGACTCGAGTATCTGAAAAATTTATAGAAAAAGTTGAACACACTTAAGATTTAAATAGAGTAATTTTCCTATGAGTTTGGCTCCTCAACAAGATATCTGAAAGTTATTCCATAAAGTCAGTCCAACCGTGAGCCACACTACAAGAATAATAGTCTAGCATTAGCAATTCCCATACGATCAAAATAGATTCCCACTCTAAAAACACGTATTACACCCTTTAATTGTCATCAATCAAGCAAGAAGGATATCACCAACGAACACATAACAAAACAGCCTACATCTAGATGTTAACACCATCGTATAGCAAATCCACACTTTCATTAATAACCCATTAATCTACACACTACACAAGTCATTTACAATGTTCGCTCAAAGACTCAACTGTGTCTCACCAAAAATAAAAATAAAAACCATGAGATCACTTCAACTATTTCAACAGAAAAACACAATTAATTCACACATCAAAGAGCCCGACAATCGTCGTCAATTGACACACTCAAGATACACACAATAAAAACCCAAATTTCACACATAAACTCTGAAAAACTGAAGGAAGTTAATTATCTCGCAAACTTTCCGCAAACTTCTTTGGCACCAACAAAATAAAAACAAGCAAAACCGAAATAATGAAAACACCATAAGTTTGATAACGCAGTTTGACACACCTTGCCTACATTTGCGGGGCCCTCAACTAGCTTAATAACTTTCACCGAAATACAATAGATTTACCCAAAATTTTACTGAGCTGGGACCACTCAACCCTTGACATTATCTCTCAACCTCACTTCCTGTGAAAGAATTTCACACCCAATAGTACGACTGCCTCGTACTAACCTCAACAGAGGATTTTCACACATTGTTTACTAATAAAGACAATTAACTGAACAATTCAAGTGATTAAAATAATAAAGAACGAAAACTAAATACACTTGAAATAAAAAGAAAGACTTCCCTGTGGATTTTATCTTCTTGAAATATCCCAGCTGAAACTCTCCACCATAGCTCACTCTTTCTTCACAGAAAAACAACTCACAGTATTTCTTCAATTAATAGCCAATACTCACTTCACCAAAGATGATCTTTACTGTATCATAATATCAAGACATGTGGAACGTTTTACACATAAATCAACATCACTGAGTCTCCACGTTAATTACTGCAATTAGAAAACCACTGTACCTTCAACCAAACGTCTCACACATGCCCACAGTAACTTAACCGTGAGTCACTTTTAATATTATATTCAGCTGAAAATCTTCATATGCGCAGATAGCAAGTATTCTTTAAAAACACGTGATATCCACAACTTCAATGATACACCACATCAACAGTTGCCACAACACACAAAGCGTTTCTTGCTATGACATGTTTTAATAGAGTTCTATTAAAACACCAACTGTAGAGATCTTTTAAAACATCAAGTTCTCTTTTAATTAATGCAACACCCACGGTGGACCCACACTTTATAATTCTCAAGCTTCAATTAACACACACCTTTTCCTCAAAAGCCGCACACCCTCGCCTGAGATGGACTTCTATCTTGGTTTAATGATGGGTATAAAGAGTCCCACTTCAATTCAAATACACAACAACCACTTCAATTCAAATATACAACAACTTCATTCTTTAATTTCATCAATCCACAAAATCCGCAAATCCAGCAGTATTTTTTAACCCCACTATAATTAAGATTTTATATGTCCAATTAAAATGTCAAAACTAAATAAAAGCTATATATATAATATCTTAACAAGCTCCCCCTTTTTGGCATTGTTTGTTACAAATCTAAAACTCTACATAAATAACCATAATTGGACATATAAAGATGAAATTTACAATGCTCCTCCTTAATTAA
>JANSVA010066296.1:0-12156 GCA_025504915.1 Erythroxylum reticulatum | reverse complement strand
TTCATGAATTTTCTAGTTTTAGACACATGTTTCAATCCCATTCGACCATATGTTACAATCCTATTGGACGATGTGTTACAATCCCATTGGACCATATGTTACAATCCCATTAGACCACATGTTACAATTATATTAGACCATATGTTAAAATTATATTAGACCATATATTACAATTTTGTTGGACACATACAAGCTTTAATCTTATTGGTCACACATGCTTTAATCCAATTAGTCCATGTGTTAATTTAGAAAAATTGGATATTGGTCCTTCTTCTTCCTTTAATTATGATATTGGCCTTTGATCTTATCAATTAATTTCATTTGTTATGTCTTATTTTCTAATTTCATAAATTTCATGGAATTTGGTTAATTATATTGGGAGTTATGACCAAAAAACTACAGGTTGTTTGAAAACAAGGACAGCAATCAAAACTCAACTTCAAATCAGAATTTAAAAATATTAGAGGCAGAATCAAATTTTGTCCCTTCATCAAAGGTTTAGACCTATGTCTCTAGTTTAACCAAAAATTGTAATTATCCAATTTTGAGGTATATAGGCCATGATATGGCTAAATTATAGAAGTATGTTCAATAGAACCTATCCATTTAGCGAGGTACACATACCAAATCAACCAACTTTGGTCTTATCATGCAAGAGCAACACAAAAATGAATCCAATTTAACCAAAAACATCCCATTTGCTTATGGAATACTTATTTTATCAATTACCCTCACATCACACTCATAATGTAAGCAAACATATCAAAAATTTCCATACATATTTTACGTCTAAATATTTATGTCTATGTCGAAGTGAACAAATTATCCATTTACCTATGTCTTTTACATTAAATATCATTATGTCTCTTACTATACTTAGATGTACTTAATTTGTTATGTTCATTTCTTAATACACCATAGACATGCCATAATACTTCTAGGATATATGTTGGAGTCTTACATGTTTCTTCATATATTGTTGAACAAGTTACTAGGGAAAGGCCTCTAATAAAGGATATGTCCTACATATTGTGACATAAAAGATTGGACACATTCTAGAGATAGAGCTGAGAGATTGATTAATGAAAACATTCTCCCAAATTTAGATTTTGATGAGATGGAAACATGTGTTGCTACTGTAGGGGTAAATTGACCAAAATAAAGAAAAAGGAGTCAACTTATGCTCCTAGCTTCTTAGATCTTATACATACAGATATTTGTGGACCTTATATAGCTAAATTGTGTAATTCTAGATATTTTCTAATGTTTATTGATGATTATTCCCATTATGTTTATGTGTTCTTGTTTAAAGAAAACTCTGAAATTCTTGAGAAATTCAAGATCTTTAAGGTTAAATCTAAGAACCAATTAGGAACGTTAATCAAGATTGTTAGATCTGACTTTAGAGGAGAATATTATGAAAAACATGCGGTTTTAGGACAAAGAAAGGGTATGTTTTCCAAATATGTGGAATCATATGGAACAGTGGCCCAGTTCATTATGTCAGGTAGTTCTGAGCAAACTGGTGTGGCTAAAAGGCGTAATCGCACCCTAAAGGACATGATAAGGTCAATGCAGGGTAGGACTAACCTACTTGGTTACCTATAAGGTGAAGCCCTGAAGATTACGTTGTATATACTTAACAGAGTCCCAATCGATATCAAAGATGCCTTTTAAGATCTAGAAAAGGTTGGAAGCCTATCCTTTCCCAGATTTGTGTACGGGGCTTCCCTTCTAAAGTACGATTGCATAATCCTTCTATAAAAAAAATTTCATGCTCGTTCCACTCATTTCTATTTTGTAGGATATCATCATCATTCTAAGGTCTATAATTTTACTATAGAGAAGGAGGGTCTAGAATAGTGGAGTTATAAACAGCTAAGTTTCTGGAATATAATGTCGTGGTCCTTCTTACCCTTTATATGAAAGCAGTGTGGATACTATAGTTATTTCGTATCCATCACTCATACAGACTAATCTAGTGGATTGAGGTTTTGGTACCATACCAGCATAGGAACAAAAACCCATACCTGCACAGATTGAGGTTCCCGAGGTACAAGAATCAATTCAGTTGAGACAATCCACTAAAGTGAGAAGACCTACAATTTTATCCAATTAAATAGTCTATTTAGGAGAATAAGACTATGATGTTGGACATGTCTTTAATCTAGTTACTTTTTCAGAACCTATTTTTGGACCATATTAAGATTTATGGTGGGATGCAATGAAAGATAAGATGCAATCTATGATGCACAATAAGGTATGGAAGCTTGTTGATTTCCCTCAGAATTGTAAACGTATCAGCTATAAATGGCTTTTCAAAACCAAAAAGGACTCTCATGGTAAAGTTGAGTGGTTTAAGGCTCGGTTGGTTGCTAGAGGGTTCACTCAAAGAGAAGGAATTTACTTTAAGATGTTAAGACCACTTTCTAAAATGGAGACCTTTATGAAGAAGTCTATATGGAATAACCTAAAGGATTTTGGGATCATTAAAATCCATATAAGGTTTCCAAACTAAGAAAATAGATATATGGTTTGAAATAAGCTTCTAGACAATGGTACATTATGTTCGATGAGATTGTTACATCTTTTAACTTCGTGGAAAAAAAGTTGAAAGATTCATGTACTACAAGGTAAGGGGGAGCAAAGTTGTCTTTCTACTTTCGTATGTGGACGATATCTTACTGGCATGAAATTAATTGACCATGTTACATAAGGTTAAACAACTTTTGGCCAAACATTTTCACATGAAAGGCCTTAGAGAAACATCTTTCATCCTAGGTATTTAGATTCACCGGGACAAGTCTCGACACTCATTAGGTATCTCACAAAAAGTATACATTGAGTGAGTTCTGCAAAGGTTTAATATAGCTAATTGTAAATGTATTGTAGAACTTATTTCTCATTATAAGAGATTATAATGAGAGATTATAGTACCAGGACAAGTCTTTGATGCAATGTCCAAAGAATGATGTCGAGAGAGAGGCTGCGAAAAATGTATCTTATTTTAGTACAGTTGATAGCCTGATGCATGCCTAGGTATGCACTAATCCAAACATTGCATTTGTTATTAGACTACTGGGTAGATTTCTAGCCAACTCGGGAATTGACCATTGTTATATAGTCAAGTGAGTGTTGAGATATTTAAAGGGAATGAATAATTATATGTTGACATATAGAAAAGTTGACAATTTCAACCTCATAGGGTATACAGATTCAAATTTTGCTATGCTTTCAGATAACAGAAAGTTTACTTGAGGTTACATCTTTATGTTAGCAGACAATGTAGTATCACAAAAGTGTGTTAAGTAGAAATTAATGACTCCTTCAACTATGCATGTAGAGTTTGTAACATGTTATGGAGCTAATACGCAAGCAGTTCAGCCCAAAACCTTTATTTATGAGTTATCTGTAGTTGATTCAATAGCTAGGCCCATTATTTTAATAATCTTTCTATTGTGCTATTTATTAACAGCAATAAGAATATCACTGATTATAAGAATTTAAAGTTCAATTATTTTACCATTAAGGAGTTGATACAAAATTGTGACATTAAGTTGAAGTATTTGAGGACGAAGGACATGTTTACCAATCCTTTGACTAAAGGATTTCACCCACATTTTTTAGTGACACATATATAGTATGGGTGTATTGAAGTTTTTAGATACTATTAGATAGTGATCATTATGTCAGCTTCTTGTACATTTGTATGTTTTTCATGTATTATGACAATATGTTTCTATGAATAAAGACAATCATCATTTTATTCTTAGCCATACATATTGTTATGTTATATATATTTTTGTAATACAGGTGAAACTCTTAAGATTTTGTTGATCTTAAATATAATAAAAGGTCATTAGGCATATATATACAGATTGCCCTTGAACCAATATCATTAGAACACATACAGATATATATATCCATAGATTTTGACATGACATAAGGGTATATAAGTGTTTCATCCTATAAATGGTTCTCTAATATAGTTTAGCATTTAGTGAGAGAAAACAAATTTCTCTAATGTTGTTTAGCTTCAAATTCAAAGAAATTGAGACCTACAAATGGAAAGATGATATATTTCAGATCATACAATTATCATCCTAATTTGCACATTAAAACTTCTCATTTATATTAATAGGGTATTAGATATATGTGATTGTATTAGATCTGTGTCAAACATGACACACTCATTTTATATTTTTAGATATCCAAAGCCTTACGAGATAGAATGATGGACTTTCGTTATCTTTGGATCAAATGTTTTTAAAACTTGGTCGACCTATACAATGATTTGCTTAACAATTTTGTATTGATTTTATAAACGTTACAACTTTTATAATTAATTATTACCCGAGGGGGAGAATGTTAAAAAATTTTCAAAATATTTGATAACAATTAATTACATTTTTCGATTTTAATCAATAAATGGTTAAACAAATTGAATTTGATCCAATTAAAAGATAATAAAGAAGCCTAATAAATGATTTGAATTAATGGGCTAAAGTCCAATGAAAAAATGGACCATAATCAGTATGGGTCGGATGTGTATTAGGCTTGTAATGGGAAAACTAGATATGGAAGTTATATATGGTTAACACCTGTAGCTATTTAAGCAATTCGCAAACATTCAGATTTTCTGACTTGTCAAGAGGCTTACGTGTTAAGAAACTTACAGAAAGACATTAACGTCATGCTCTTTCATGTTTAATCCTAGATGTGTAACTGAGGCTCGTATTACACTCTACATGATTTAAAGGACATGTTCAACTGTGACAATGGGATACTCTCTAGGTATGTGGGTCTTTACTTCTTTACTCCTTCCCTTCCAGCAAGCGCACCCCTGTTGAACTATTCCAATATATTATCTTTTCCTCCATTGTGCTTCGAGTGCTCCTAGTTGGCGATTTTCTCAGGTCAAACTTCTAGAAATTTCTTGTCTTAGTTTTTGGGGTTTTTATTTAGAATTCTTATAGACAACAGTAGTGGATATTGAATATATTTGTCAAATTTGTGCTTCATTGTCCTCTAATTTCTAGGTATGTTGATTTCATCATTATTTTCCTACAAAATAATGTAGGAGATAACTGTTACACATAATATAAGCCTTAGTAAGTGTCCTAAATCGAACGTTAAAGGGAAATAAACAAAGAAATGCGGAAAATATCTAATTTCAATTCTATAACTTCAAATGAGTTTTCTAAGGCCGAATTGAGTGTAAATCCACTGCCATCTTAACGGGATCTGCTCACTTTAACGTCTTTCTATAGTTTTCTCAAAACTTGAACCTCTAAATGATTCAGAGTAACTTTATGTTCCTGATTGTCATGAGGAGCTATACTAGACCTTAACCTCTTTATATAGTATCTATAACAAGCTTTCTCATCACAACCTTGATATAGGTCTGGTCCATACTGATCGGGGTCCATTTTTCTCTTGGACTTCAGCCCATTAATTTAGATCCTATCTGGGGTCACTTTATTATCTTTATCTGGGGTCACTTTATGTAACTTAACTGATAAGTTATTGAAAAAATGATAAAATGCAATTAATTGTTGTCCAATTTTATAGAAAATATCTAACATTCTCCCCCTTGGACAATAATCAATTACGGTATTGAATCAAGTTTAAAACTAGTTCAAAAATTCAGTTAAGTCACACTACTGTATGGCTAACCAAGTTTGGAAACAAAGACATTTGATCCAAATATAACAAAAGTTCATCATTTCATCCCATAAAGCAATTGATACCAAAAAATACCAAACACATGTGTCATGTATGACACTAGTCCAATATAATCACGCATATCTAATACCTTTCTAACATGAATGAAAAAATTAAGTTTGGCAAACTAGGATGATACCTGTATGATCTAAACTGTATCAACTTTCATTTATAGGTCTCGATTTATCCAAACCTTATGCTAAACTGCTTCAGAGAAAATTTGTTTTCTCTCATTAAATGCTAAAATGTATTAGAGAAAACCTTTATGATCTCTAATCATATGCTATACTGCATTACATAACCTTTATGGGATTAAAAACTTATATTCCCCTATGTTATGTCAAATCCATAAATATACTTGTTAGTCTATATGTGTTCTAATGACATAGGCCCAAGTCAATCTATATATATGCCCAATGACCTTCAAAATGATTAAGATCGATACATATTTTAAGACTTTTACTTATATTATGACAATGTATAATAACACGTATAACTGAGGATAAATGATGATCATCCTTATTGATGAACCATCATATTGCTATAATACATCAAAATGTATAATTTTACAGAGAGCAAACATAAGGATCCATAACTAATAGTGTCTAAAGGCTTCATTACACCCATACTGTATAAATGTTTTTAAAAAACAAGTGGGTGAAGTCTTTAAGTTAACAAATTGATTAACATTTCATCAGTCCTTAGATGCTTCACCTCAATGTCACCTTTTCTGTATCAACTTCTTTATGGTTAAGTATTTGACCTCCAAATGCTTAGACCCTATAATATTCTTATTATTGTTCTTTAACAACACAACAACAAGATTATCACAACACAACTGAATGGGTCTAGCCAATGAATCAACTATAGATAACTCAAAAATTAAGTTTCTGAGTCAAACTGTTTGAGAAGTAGCCCTATATCATGCTACAAACTCTGCGTTCATGGTCTAGGAAGTCACTTGTGTCTCGATGACATTGTACCATCTGCAAACTTAACGCTTTATCCTACTATGGACTTCCTATCTTCTAGACTCATAGCTAATTTTGAATCTCGATTCCATGTTAGGTTTAAACTGTTGGCTTTTTTTAATTTCAACATATAACCCTTAGCTCCCTTTATGTATCGTAACACTCGTTCAATTGCATTTTAGTGGTCTATCCTTGGGTTAACTAGATAAAGACCCAGTAGTTTAACAATAAATGCAATGTCTAGCCTAGTGCATACCTGGGTATACATTAGGCTACCAACTGCAGTGGAACATAGAACATTCCCCATATCCTATCTCTCTACTTCATTATTTGTACATTATGCTAAAGATAGTCTCTTACCATGAGAGATTGGTTTTATAACAGGTTTATAGTTAGCCATATTAAAACTTTGTAACACTCACTTAATGTATGCACTCTGCGAGAGGACTAATGAGTGTTGACCTATGTGATACACTCATATTTTCATGTCTTTAGTACTTAATTTAGAGTCATTTACATTCATTTTATGATCATATAAAGCTTATTTATCATGTTTTAGCATTATTTAGGTTTTGTTGACGTAAAATACATAAATGAAATAAATAGACTCGAATTGCATTATTTTTGGGTTTCTGTAGACTTGACCTTTAGTCATTGTGAAATTTTTATATTGAGATTTGTTTAGCCAAAAATTATGAAATTTCATACTTAAATTCTTGACTCATTGATGGATTTTTTTGGGACAAATTGTAGATTTTTCTGAGCTAAGACTCAGTAAAAAATTCCCCAAGGGGTGCATTAGTATCCTGATCACAAGAATGACCTTTTGATGATGTTTCAACCATAACTTTTGACTCAGATCATGGAATTCAGTTATTCAAGTCTCAGATTGAAGCTAAATCAAAGACTATTGATAAAATTTGAGCTCCTAAATTGTCACCATTAGGTTATTATGCACGGTTGAAATTGACCTTAGTATACTGTCAGGAACATAGTTCAAAGTCATCAAGACTTGAGTCGATTTTTAGAGCACTTAGATGACATGACACATCTATATTGGATACTTAAAGATGATTAGATATCCACCTCATCAAGCTATGCCACTTGGGATGGCTGTTTAGGCCCATGCTAAGGAATTTTTTCCACCTCTACCAACTCCTATATAGGTAGGAATTTGTTTCCTTATTTGTCTCTAAATTAGGTTAGCCACCTCATCATTGTAATTAGATAAATTTGACTTTTGTCTCTAGGTTTGGGTCGGCCTTCTATTTATTGTTCTCTATAATTCTTACCTGAAATCCTTCTTTTACTCTTTGCATTAGACGTAAGCTCCTTGGACCAATTCTTTTGTAACCGAATTTTACAAGGTATGTGTAGCCAAGCTTTTAATTCAATTATAAAGGGTAGTACCCTTCAAACCGATCTTAATTTATGAGGATTAATCTTAATCGATTCTTGTGTTCGTGTGTTTCAAACATGTGTTTGAATTCTAGTCCTTTAATGGCTGAATTGAACTCGTAAATCTTAAAATCTAGAATTAGGGTTTATAAGGGATTTTTGGACATTATTTGATTAATTAATGGTTATAGTTGCCAAATTAATTGATTTATAGCTAGGTTGTTGATAGTAGTTGTCAAACCTACCCTGAGAGAATTCAAACTTTATCTTAAACTGATGATAGTATTTGTTGAGGTTTTTAAGGTAAGATGATTAAATCGACTATCGTAATGCTCATATGTGACATTCTAAGTTTGAATTCCAGTCTTTGTGTATCAGCATTCTAATTTTGAATTAAAGTCTGGTTTTATAAATTTTTTGCCTTATTTTAATGATCTTGCAAAAGAAGACCCACATGCGCACCTCAAGGAGTTTCACATAGTATGCAATGGAATGAAACCGTAAGTGGTTGACGAGAACTTGGTTACACTGAAAGCCTTTCCTTTCTCATTGAAGGGTTCGGCTATTTTTTATTACCCCTAGTTCGATGTCACAATGGAACAATTTAAAGTGTATGTTCTTGGAGAAGTACTTCCCCACTTCGCGAGCTACAAATATTCGGAAGGAAATTTGTGACATAAGACAGATGCATGGGGCGACATTTTTTTAGTATTAGGAAAGGTTTGAGAAGTTGCGTTTACAATGCCCCCACCACCAAATTCCCGATTAGCTTCTTATTTAATACTTTTACGAGGGATTGACACCTTAAGATAGAAGTATCATTGATGTCGTGAGTGGAGGGGCTTTGGTAGACAAGACGCCCGATGCTACCCGTTACTTGATTTCAAACATGGTAGTAAATTCTAAACAGTTTGGCACATAAGGGGAATTCCACCCGAAACGCATCAGCGAGGTAAGTAGCGTTTCATTAGAAAATAAAGTTAATGTACTAACGTCGCTAATGTGTGCTATAATGAGTGGTAGTGTGCAACAAGTCAAGACTTGCAACATTTGTTCTCTTAGTTGACACACTTCTGATTTGTGTCCTATAATGGAGGAAAACTCGATGGAATATGCCCATACGATCAATGTTGGATTCAACATGAATCCATAGTGCAAATATGATTCATTCTCATTGATGTACAATCTGGGGTGGCATGGCCATTCGAATTTGCACTATGGAAACCCACAATTGCTGATGAACAATGGAGGAAGAATGCTAATTCCCCCTGGTTTCTAGCAAAATCAGACCTATACCTAAGGCCAAATCTTAAGAATTCAATTCCTTCTTCTTCTACTTCTAATTCTTAAATTTTTTATTTGAAGAAACTTGTAAAAAATATGGATACTAACACTGTTGCAATGCAGCAAAACTTCTTGTCGTTTCAGCATAAAACAAATGCTAGTATCCAAAATCTTGAGAAACAAGTGAGCCAAATTGCATCCTCAATGAGTAGACTCGAGGAGCAAAATGGTGGTAGGCTTCCCTCTCAGGCCTTACATCCTAAGGAATCTATCCAAGCTCTTAAGCTTTGCAACGGAAGGTCTCACATTGAGTGGAAAAAGAAAGGGATTGCCTTGGAGGAGTAAGAGGAACTTAAGACACACCCTGACCATGTTAAACATCCCATGGTTGTGGTTCCCAAAACCAAAATAGATTATGTTTTTTTGCCCCTTCCTGAATAGAATATGACTAAAACTTTCAAGGAAAAATGTATTATATTTCTTCGCATCTTTCTGGACAGAATAATATCGAGAATTCCAGGGACAAATCAAGTCTGACTTCTCTGCCTTTGCTAGTTAGAATGAAGCCAAAACTTTTAGAGGCAGAACCAAACCTGATTCTTCACAATATAATGGAAAGAAGTTGACCAAAAATTCCAGGAACAAGTCAGATTCAGTTCTTCTGATTCATGCCCAAACTGAAGTTTTCAACAGGGTGCCAAAGGTAAATTTTAAACCTGTCAATTCTGATTTTCAACTGATGCCTTTGTTTCCTTTAAGTTTTAGGAGTTTGAAGGCTAAGAAAAAGGAGAAAGAGAAGGACATCTTCGATTTGTTCAAGAAGGTAGATATCATCATTCTGTTAGATCCAAAATAAAAACATGCAAAATTTAGCTAAAACGATAGATTTCAAAACATTTTTGAAATCAAAATGCAGCAGAAATAACATAACCATATCAACATATTTCAGCCATATATGATACGGTATAAGGAAAATAATTTACATAAAAACAAGATGGTAGAAATATACCGACTCCTTGCTATAACTTTGACTCCTCACTTTTGTATCCTCCCCAAATCCTTACTATAGCTTTAACCATTTTGTACCATTTCCTTTGTCAATGTATCCTCTCCTTATTATTGTATCCTTGATCAATCTGATCTACCACTTGTTCTTCTTGGATAACTCAGTTAACAAGATCTTTTGGTGAGAAAGGAGAAGAAAACTTGAAGAGATTTTGCCTTGGAAGAAAGAAGCTAAAGATGAGACACCTTTCATGCAATTTTTAGCTATTCCATGCTAAATAGGAGAGAAGGAGTCAAAAATGCAAAAACACCTTCCCACCTCTTCTCAATTTTGGTTAACATCAAAAGAAAGAAGAGATTTTCAAGAAATGCATCACTTCATTCTTTAATTAATCATAAATAAGCTTATAAATGGGTCTCTTCTCATTTATCTTTAAGATGGCTATATGAAAAGACTATTAACCTAAATGAGACATATCATTTTCGGGTTTGCAATGAAAGAAGGAAGATGGTCCATCAAATGTTCCTCTTTCTTCTTTAATCCAATCAATGCTAAAAGGTTACTTGCTATCATTAAAAGACAACCATTACACCATTTAATGATAACATCATTACTCCATTTAATGATGATAAAGCATGTTAAAACCATCTTTCATATATTTATCCTAATAAAACCAAAATTCCTCCTCTGTTTATCTTTAATAACTTTGTTTTAATTTAATTAATCAAATTAAGCCAAAGTTCAGCCCATTTCTAAATGTCATTTGGGCTTGTAATTAACAATTAATTAGTCTAAGCCCAACATTCAATCGTAGGCTTTAAAACCTCTATTTATATTTCTTACTTTACTTGATAACCTTTTTAGAAGCCAAGTGGGAAATCTAATTGGACTTATATAATTCAAGCTCCAATAAGCCCGGAATTAATTTAATCTCAATATAATTAATTTCAGCTTATTAACTAAATGTCATTCCACCAAAGACAATTAGTTGAACTCTTGAATTACTAAATATTATGAGAACACATGTTTCAAACTCTAATATGAACCATATTATAGCCATCCACACAATAAAGGGTAAAATTACCATTTTGCCCTTTTGTTGGCTTTTCCTTCTAGATCTCTCGTTTTACTCTATATGGTGATTGATACACAAGATCTCATCTTAGTGTTAAGACTTGATGGATAGCTAGTCCATCAAACTACTGGCATCAGTTTAATCACCAATTTTTGTAAAACAGTTCGTAGTGATGATAGCACTATAAACTCTTTATTTGAGTCAATGTTCCCTGATACATGTTTCAATTAATAATTACAACATGTAGACCCTGGATTGAGCCTTTGTAAAAATCCATTCTGATCATATCAAAAATTATAATGAAACACATAAGAGTTCACCACTCATCAAGATTGTGGTCCATGATAAACGAATTCTTAGTTGTATATTTTAAGATTAAAGTAATGACCCACTTTATACTTGATTCCATATTCATTTAATAGTGCCATTATCGATAATCAACTACTATCATAATATGAAGGTCATCTTTCCTTGAAATAAACTCTTTTACTTGCATGGAGATAAATTGTAGCAATACAGTCTAAACCATAATCAAGCGACCAACTTGATTATTCAACTGTGAATCCATTGTGGTAGATTCTTAAAATACAAATGTTTCCCATACATCTCTATATATATGTATATTACTTACAAAATAATCTCGGTATCTTATTACTAGATATATAATGCTCATAAAAATCAAACTCTTTAGTTCTATT
>JANSVA010066285.1:0-12156 GCA_025504915.1 Erythroxylum reticulatum | reverse complement strand
AAAACCCGCACTTCCAATCTCATTTTGGGGATATATGCTTAAAATTGCTACATTCACATTAAACAGGGTTCTATCAAGGTCCGTAGAAAGGACACCATATTAGATATGGTTTGGTAAAGTGTCTAGGATGTCTTTTCTAAAGATTTGGGGTTACATGGCCTATGTCAAACATTTAACGTATGATAAATTTGAACCTAAATAAGACAAGTGCTTCTTTGTGGGGTATCTTAAGGGATCCTACTTCTATCATAAGTTAGAGAACAAAGTCTTTATTGCTCGATATGGTGTGTTCTTGGGGAAAGAGTTTCTCACAAGAGGACTTGAAGAAATTCAAGAAACACTACAAGATAACGAGGCTAGTAGGAGCCACGGTGAACCACTCCTATATGCTTTTGTCAATAGGATTCAAGTACAACCAACTCCATAAGTAGTTGAGGAAAGGGCTCATGACCAGCCTCAATTGAATTGATACAATTCGAAGTTGAACTTTAGACACAAGGAGTTATGGAGGAATGTCAACCAGAAATATTTCCACTGTGAAGGTTAACTAGGGTAGTCCATGCACCTTAGAGGTATATAGGATTATACGGGGTGACGGTGTTGGACACCAAAGATCCATTGACCTATAAGGAAGCGATGGAAAAGCCAAACTCCGATAAATGGCTTAAAACCATGAAATCTGAGACACAATACATATATAACAACCATTTTTGGAATCTAGTTGACCTTTCTATTGAGATAAAATCCATTGAAAATAAGAGATTTTCAAAAGAAAGACAGATATAGATGGAAACTTGACTACTTACAAAGCATGCCTTGTTGTTTATGACGAGATCTTCTCACTCATGGATATGTTTAAGTCAATTCAGATTCTTCTAACAATTATCGCTTTTCATGATTATGAAATATGGAAAATGGATGTCAAAATTGCCTTTCTCAACGGACATTTCAAAGAGGATGCGCATATGACACAACCAGATGGTTTTGTGGATCCAAAATTTGTTAAGAAGGTGTGAAAGCTTCAAAGATCCATTTATGGAATGAAGAAAACATCACAGAGTTGGAACAAGCACTTTGAAAAAGAAATCAAAAGGTTTGATTTTGTAAAGTGCAAAGAAGAACCTTGTTTGTACAAAAGGATTTGTGGGAATGCAATAATCTTCCTTGTGTTATATTTGAATCACATACTTCTCATCGAAAATGATATTCCTTTATTGGAGTTCATCAAGTCCTCATTAATGAATGATTTGGGTGAGGCTGCCTATATCTTGGGCATTAAGATCTATAGAGATAGATTTAAGAGGCTTGTTGGATTGAGCCATAGTACATATATTGACAAAGTGTTAAAGAGGTTTAACATGCTAGATCTTAAGAAAGGTTTCTTGCCCATGTATCATGGTATCCATCTCAGCAAGAACCAATATCCTTAGACATCTAGTGAGATAGATGTGATGAGTAGAGTTCCACACGGTTTGATGATTGGTTCTATCGTATACATCATGATATGCACTCGCCCTAATGTATCATACGCTCTAAGTACGACTAGTAGATATCAGGATACTCCAGGTTTAACACATTGGATTGCAGTCAAGAATATCCCCAAGCAGTTAAAAAAGTCTAAGGATATGTTCCTTGTCTATAGCAAGGATTCTGAGCTCATTATAAGGGGTTACATCGATGTTAGTTTCTAGATCGATCATGATGATATGAGATCATAATTAGGGTATGTGTTCATCCTCAATAGAGGAGATGTGAGCTGGAAAAGTTTTAAACGAAAGACTATAATTGATTCCACCATCGAGGCCGAATCTATAGCTGCTTCCAAAGTGGCCAAAGAGGGATGTTGGTTCAAGAAGTTCATCTCCGAACTTGATGTAATTCATAGTTTCACTGGATCAATTAAGCTCTATTGTGATAACAATGGAGCAATTGCTCAGGCAAAGGAACCTAAGTTACACCAAAGGTCAAAGCATGTTCTATGGCAATATGACCTCATATGAGATATTGTAGAGAGGGGTATGAAAAGGTTTATAGAGATGATTCGATCAGGAACACAGACGACCCACTAACAAAACCTCTTTCTTAAGCGAAACATGTAGTTCACATTGCATCAATGGGTATTAGATATGTTGGAGATTAGCTTTGAGTATACTTTTCTTTATACATAAAGATGAATTTTGTTTATGAGGCTACACTTGTTTAGAGCTTTTATACATAAAGATGTATTTCGATTGGCTTTAGTTCAAGTTGGAGATTGTTAGTGTTATGATCTAGAAGCGATTTATTAGATGGTTATATTCTAACAGCTATTCTCATGAATTGGATTATTTATATCATTTTGTTCCATGTGTTTTCATTATTTATGGATTATTTGAGTTGAGAACTCACATTATAGAACTATATAATGAAAAATAACGATTACTCTAAAATTTCACTAATCTTGGTAATTAAAATAGAATATTAATTGACCAGCAGAAGATTAATGTGTGGATTAAATGATGGTGATGTTCTGCAAACCATTCGATAAGGAGTTATTTGTTTAATCACATAGATACATAATGGAGATTATGGTATTCGATACACCTTAACTGAAACATAATTAGGATTGTGTTTATGTCATTAATGTTTCATACATGTCGTGAATTCTATGGTATGTGATGTTCATTTTTTTACATGAGAAACGTATATTTTTTAGTTATTATTCAATGCTAACCGTAACAGGTAGCTATACAAATAACGCCACAATATGCGTGACTTATATAGAGGATAAATGTTCATAAAAAATACTATTGTCCCTCGTATAAGATATGAGCAATAATATCTATGTGCCCTTAATAAAATAATATTGTATGAATGCATTTTGATTAAGGAGTTAATCATATTTATGATTTACTTTGGAAATCATGAGGGAATAAATTGGTAGGAATGACATATTCCAATCTTGCATTTATTTAGGATATTATGAGACAAGAAAATTGATGCGGGAAAAGTTTTGCTTCGGGATCATGATTTGTGTATAATACTTATCATCTATGTCATTTCAGTAATTATAATGTATTTTTCAAGATACCGCTTATGATGTGTAGAATTAAAAGGAGCTTTAATTCTATTGTCAACATGGCATAGATCCCAATGGGTCATACTAGAAAAATTTGATTAGAAAAAGGAAATTATTCTAGTGTATCATATATTGATAAGAATATAATGATAAAGTTAATTTTAAGTGTTAAAATTATTTTGGTCATCATATGGTATTAGAACAAATGTTTTAGATAACAAATTTAATTGACATGTATGATATGTCATAAATTTATTACTCAACAAAATATTGCATATAATTATATGTAATAGTTATATGGTAGTTGGGTTAAATGTTTAAATTATTTTGAAACATGAGATAAATGGAAAAGTGGATTTTTAAATGAAAATTCACATGGCCATCCTTGAGAGTACAAAAGTTGTCCATGAAATGTACATAAAGATGTGTTTAAAGCCTTATGATTAAGTTTCCCTTTTCACTTTGGTTTTGGCTTTATTTACACAAGGGCTTTTTGGACAATTAAAAGGGCTTTTAACTAAACCTAATTTGTCTAAAAGGGAGGAAGATTTTCTTTTGTTTTGCTATTGTTCTAGCTGTTGCCGATTGCTTCTCTTCTCTCCCACCATTTTTTATTTTCTTTTTATCTTTTGACTTCCTCCAAACCGATCATCTTGATCTTTCTTACAAGACCCAAAAGGCTTTGCCATTTGGCTCATGTGTTAAGAAATTAATCACCATTTAAATGGTTTATTTTAGGTATTTTCTAGGATCAAAGATAACCCATTGAAGCACCATCTAGCTTTAGGAACCTTTGGGTCTTCTAATTTATCTTTAGTGGAAATTTTAGAGTGCATCTCACTTGCTACAAAGGAGACACAATTGTGACCATGAAGACACAACCAAGGAAGGAGACATAGCACCAAGACCTTCTATTTGATTTGGAGACCAACTTCTATGGATAATGGTTCATATGCTTTCATTATGTGCTATATTTGGTATATGAAATGGTTGTAAGATAAGATTGTTTGGGTTCTTGTTGGTTTTAATTTTTTTAACCCACTTTATCCCTAACAAAACTGACAATTTATTGGCTTAAAGTAATGAAGTATGCCATAAACAAATCATTTATTATTTTAGTTGAATTCCCATGCCAATAGAAAAGAAATATGTACCTATCTTTAAATTATGTTTGGTGTTATACTTCAACCATTGAAAATTAAGGCAATACTTATTATTAGACTAGCATAACGAAAAAAAATGTTGAATAAATAGTTAAGTCAGAAAATATTAAGAACTAGCTTATAACTCTTATAGACTTTAACTCGATATATTACCTTAAAAATTCTGTGCAAGTTCAGGCACCAACTAACTTTTTAGTAAGCTATGAGGATATGGGACATTTAGTTCTCATTTGTGAGAAGAAGCTATAAGAATTAAAATTTAATAGTTATATTACAAAGAGGTTACTAACGTTGGGGTAGTCATAACCACTCCAAATGGTACAATGCCTCTTTTCTCCCTTAACATGGACTTCCCACATACTAATAATCAGGCAAAATATGAAAGCTTGATAATTGGACTAGAACTTTTAATTGATCTTGAAGCTAAAAAGGTTTTCATCAAAGGAGATTCTTAACTAGTTTTACACCAAGTGGCAGGGGAATATAAATGCATGAATTTGACTTTGTCACCCTATATTACCACTATCCAATATTTAGAATTCATTAATGAAATAAGATTTTGATATATTTCACATGTACAAAACTAGGAGGCAAATAAGATATCATAAATTGCATATGAGTTAAAAATGTCCAACTATTTAGTTCATTAATGTATCACGATGCAATGAGGGTCCTATCCATTTATTAAGAAAAGAGGAATTTTCCTAAAATTTTTTAATATTGATAAAGAAGTCACCCATGATTAAAGAGTGGAGGACAAAAATTTTTTTGTGTGGAAGATCCTAGTAAGAAAGTTCTTTTTAAACTTAAGCAATAAGCACTCAATTTTGTATTAATTAAAGGAGTCTTGTTTCATCAAGATAATGATGGACTTCTTTTGAGATGTCTTTGGATGCTTGAGGCATTAACAGTTATAAAACAAGTTTATGAGTGGGTATGTTAAGCACAGCAACGAAAAATAAAGATGAGATGGCTTATACAGTGACATAGGTATTATTGGCCATCAATCTTGAAAGATTTTATATCTCATACCAAAGAGTGTAAGAAATATAAAAACTATGGAAGAATTTAATCAATTCCTACCATTATATAATCAAACTATAGTTGTTTAGAGGCTAGGCTATTAATCTTATTGGGAAGATATATCCACAATCTTCAAAAGACCATAATGTTATTCTATTGGACATATCTATACCTTGGCACAATATCTTATATCCTATAACTACACCCTTATGCACCATAAAGTGACATTTCTCCTAGTTTAGAATAAAGTATGATTACTCATATTGTTGAAGAACTCTATCCAAATTTGTTAAGCTAAAGATCAAATAAATCATCCACAAAGATTTCTACAATGACCTCAATCATATCTTTGAAGATCAACATCATGCATCTTTAAAAAGTTGTTGGTGCATTACAAAGCCTAAACGACATCCGTCTATAAGCAAATGTTCCATAACTACGTGTGGAAGTGGTCTTCTCTTGGTCTTCCAAATAGATGAAATTCTTATTGTATCTTGAATATCCATTAAGGAAATAATAGAATGCTTGTCTACATTACAAGAAAAATGAAGTTTAGCGATAGAAATTACCAACAGAAAACTCACACATTTCATTTGTAAGCTATGCTAGCGAGAAAATTTAACGTCAGATAAAGGCATTGGATAAATGATCGTGGATAATAATTTGCGACAATCCACAGATTTTCTGTCGCAAATTTACTGATGGACATTTTGTGTTACCATAAGTTAATAGATTTACGGTCATTTTGTGTTGTCGATAAGTTTACCAACAAAAAGATTGTTTAGGCTAATAAATTTACCAACGCATAAATCATGTCTTTTAGTAAGTTAACAAAAACATTACTGACGATTATTGGTTGTCTGTCGGTAAATCGAATATATTTTACAGACAAACTTTAATTTTGTCAATAAATTTACTAAAACTGTTTTAAATTTTTTCCCTGAATTTAATTTTATTTGATAATCTTATGGATGATACATAATTTATACAATTATTAGTTATCTGTTGATAATATTTTGATTTGTTTATACATTCAATTTGTTAAAACATAAAGTTGATTGATGATATCAAGTAAAAATTATCTTAATTAGTAATAAAAATTATTTTACACATAATAAGTATTTAGTTCATACAAAATGACTACAAGTACGCTATTCATTTGGTGACCGTAGATGCTCTGATTGCTACGATAAGGTGCTGCCCCTCCCCTTTAACTCATCTACCTCATTAAGGAGCTGAGCTATGTATTCCATCGACTGTTGCAACCAAGTTTCCAATGTCTATAATGTGCTTCGAAGCTCATAGACTTCATTGGGTGCGGACCGCGCACTAGATGTTGTTGTCCTGGATATGAAAGATTGCAAACAACATATGTTCACAAATGAACCTAAGTCGAATATCCTTTCATGACGGTCCCTACCACCCATTGCATGAAGATAGGTTGGACTCTCATCAACATCTTTAGATTGCTAAGACTGTTGTTGAATGCTTTCTTGTATTTGGTCATATTAGAAGGCAATGTTTATATTAATAAGTGATAATTATTAAGCATTAATATTAAAGCATAAATTTCACATTCATTGTTCTCTACATTGGGGGTTGACAAAGGTCACATCGTCATGCTCTTAGTGTGAGTGTCTAAAAAGAGATGAAGGGGTGTAAGCTTCGTGCTCTTAGTGTGAGTGTATAAAAAGAGTTGACGTGGTATAAGCTTTATGTCCATAAACTTTTCCTGTATCAGAATAAAATGATATAAGTGAACTACAATTTATAAAAATTTCGGCAGAATTTTCTGTATTTTTATGATATTTACCCCCTGATGAACAAAGAAAGTAACTCAACAACATAGTCACATATGGTACCAGACACTTATAAAATTATCATTCTCCATAATACACATATTTCATTCCAAAACTTACACATCAATTAAATTCAAATACACCAAAGTAAAAAAAAAATATATAATGTAAAGTGTAGATACTTACAAGCTTCTCTGAATGCTCGTTATGGGTAATAGACCCTCCAGTATGTACGGGAAGACTCTCTCCCCTCAATCCTCCACGTATATTAGTAGAATTATACTCTAAAATGGACATTGCCTCAGATGATGTCCAATACTACTGCCAACGACTCCATATTTATTTAGAAATATAAGGTGGTCATACACTAGTCTTGTGTATCGCACCAATAAAGTCTCGATAATGTGTATGTTCTCGTCTCTCTCATACTTTATAAATGACCACATCAAATTTAGAATCCCAAAAAAATTCTTTCTAAAATAAAAGAAAAAACAAATGATAAGTACTTATAATGTAATAATTATCTAATTAATGCATAAAAATCAATTAAAAAATACAAAAAATATTTTTTTCTACCTTCAACTCTTGATAGTAAACTTCCTTTATCACTTGAGAGATATTTTTTCATAAAAAACCCTTAAGATCAATCTTCTCCTTGAATTTGGATGTCGAGTTTCTTGAGCACGGTCCAGACGGAATCAACCTAATATTAAAACAATTAATTTTATACCAATTTTTAAATTCAAACCTATATCTTAATTATAAACATATGGTGTTTCATTTATTTCACTTATAGATTGTTGACAATTGTGATGGAAGTTCTTCCATCAGTTTCCTCAGCTCTAAGCTGGCATCCTTATCGTTTACCCCTAATATCGCTATCGGTATAGAGGTGGTGGATGGTGTAGCAGTAGGTACAGAAGGTGCTGCCTCATCTACAAGTGTAGTAGCTGAAGGTACAACATCTGATTCGGTTGCATCTACAGAATATGATGCTTGGTCACATGATATTCTATTTTCTCTTTTTGGTATGAACCTTGGTCACATCATATCCTGTTTTCTCTTTGGTGGCATATTTCAACCTGAAATTCATATTTGATTGAATGTTCCAAAAATATAACAATATCAATTCAATATTTCACACAATATATTGAAAATTTAATAATTGATTTTTTGAATATAAGATTCTATTATAAACATAAATTAATCGCTATTAGCGTTAATTGCAATTAATTGCAAATCAAAATCATAATCTTCTTCCTTTTCTGAAGAATTAGAATCAAACTCAGGCTTTACTTCAGATCTCTCTCCCTCCTTATCATCTCCAGATGAAATTTCAACATATTTATTATTTGGATTGTTCAAAGGTTCATTCTCGTCATATGTAATAGATGCATTTATTTCATAAACATCTTCCTAAAACGCTTTACTTTCAATTCTCTTTTATCCTTTTCCATGTGATTCAAAAACACCTCAAGGTTTAAATCAAAGTTGCTCAGCACTAATTTTTATTTCAAAGAATGCTATCTAGGCTTGAACCTAGATTGACCACAAAATTTGGACTCTTGTAATTCCAATCATCTCCCCAATACAACATACATCCCAATTTGCAACAATCAATCTTTTCAGCAGGTAAACTATGACCCCTAATAAGTTTCTTCATATTGTAAAAACTATCAACCATTGTATGATCAACAGGCAATGATTCATTATACCATCTAAGAATTTTATCAAAACTAAGACTAGAAATATACCTCAGACTTTATGTTCAATATACGAGCAATTGAAGACAATTTAGTCATTTTCTCACAATTTGGTCATAATTCTTAGTCAGTTGAGTGTAATAAGTCAAAAAATTGTTTTACATGTGGGTTTGGTTATTCTTTAAGAATTTCTACATTTTCCTAAAAGGTATAATCGACAACATCGTAAACCATTTACAAGTAAGGATTTTCAGTTGCAACCATATTATTTGTTCTAAATCCAATCCCCCTTTCAAACTCATCTTCATTCGTTGGCAAATGTTCTTTATTATCACTTGAGGTGTTACAAATCAATGGCTCCCTATGCCGTGTCCATTTAAAATAATTTAGGACAAACCCTTTTCTTAGCAAATGCCCATTCACTTCATCAATAGGAAGGAAACAAATGTGTTTGCACTTTTTACATAGACATATGATCTTTAGGCTATCCATATACGTAGGTTGAGAACATGTATAATGACTAAAAGCTTCAACTCCCTTAACAAACTTAGGATTAATGACACCATCAAGTGTTAATCGTCTATACATCCAAGATCTATTAACATTACTCATTTATGAAAAAATATTAATTTCATAGTTGGTATCCTTCATGTCCCCTAAGTTTACATAACATCTAATCTTTACATAGCATCCCCTAAGTATGAATCAATTCAATTAATAACCTACAATTGATTTTAATACTATGGTATATGGCATTGTTTACACCTATGAATCAAGAAAGAAAGTTCTTGTTGTGAATCCTAGGCTCGTGAAAATTTTCATCGATAAGCCTTACAGGAGTTGTATCATGGGTTTCTAGCCTATATACTGTCCTAAAGGTTTATTCTACAAAAAATTGTCTTATCTATTAAACGTATGAATTTCTTATGTCAATACTAAGTATGCATTAATCACATTGAATTTGAAGTATTTATGTTTGAATTAATCACCTACAATTGATTTCAATACTATGGTACGTGACATTGTTTACACCTGTGAATCAAGAAAGTAAGTTCTTGCTATGACTCCTAGGCTTGTGGAATTTTTCACCAATAAGTTGCTGCATTATAGGTTTCCAGCCTATATACTATCCTAGGGGTTTATGCAAAGAGTTGCCTTGTCTATTAAATGTATGAATTTCTTGTATTAATATTAAGTTTGCATTAATCACGTTGAAGTTGAAGTATTAATCAATTGAATTAATCACCTATAATTGATTTCAATATTATGGTACGTGGCATTGTTTATACCCATGAATCAAGAAAGCAAACTCTTGCTGTGACTCCTAGCCTCATAGAATGTTTCACTAGTAAGCCTCATAGGAGCTACATTATGGGTTTCTAACCTATATACCATCCTAGGAACTTAGTTATGCTTCAAATCATCCATAGGATCTCAAACTTATTCCACATATAGTAAATACTTAGACTATTAAAGAAGAACATAAAAACTCATCAATGATTATAAGAACATTGTAAACAACAACATAAAAGCAAGACCTCCTTTGCATTCATGCAAAATCCAAACACATCAGAATTGTATTATTAAAGCAATACATATGGTAGACATGAGTTGGACGACTTACCTAGATGGATGGACATCTCCAAACTACAAAGAACAAGGATAAGCAACGCTCTTCAACACAATATAGAGCCTGCAAAAAAGAATATTTTCGTAAAAAGAGGTGTAAATTATTCAAAAATAAAAGAAGTGTGTGAATTCTCTTCATTATTTATATATCAAAATTTTAAACATATATAATTAAGAAAAAAGTATTATCAATTATAATAATCAAAATTAACCTTAATAATTTAAATACTCTTTAAATGTTTATAAAACTAGTCTTCCATCAACAATTAATCAATTATGTAATAACAAATTAAATTACACAATTTAAGTTATCAAAGGTATAGCAAATTGTCTTCTTTGAATCCTTCCCTAAGTTTGTAAAATTTGTCATAAGCCTAGGTAATTATTTAGATGAGCAAGATTAGGTACCTTAACACCTTCCCTATCCTGCAATCAATTCCCAAGCTTTCATTCTTAGATGAGGACTTTATAGTTCCTTTTCTTTTAGAACAAGAACAAACTTGAAGAGCAAACAAATAATGACATCGAAGAACAAGTCCTTTTTTCTCCAAGTTCGACCGTATTGAAATAGGAAATTAAATAGTTAGAGCTATCCATATTCCACAATGGTTAATTGAAATCTGAAGCAAAGCCAACAATCTAAAACGAGTGAATTAATGACATTACTTGAGCAAAAGAAACCCCTTTTCTTTAAGTTGGAAAGAGAATGATGAAAACTAATAAAATATACCATTTCCTTTCCTTTAATTGCATGAATGTGAGTATATACTTTCTATGATCCTACAAGTTAGTGGTGTAATAAAGAACTAAAAACAAATGAAAATAATTTGGTTAATTTTAAATGGAATTTAAATAGTGCTTCTAATATGAATAATAAGTGGAGAATAATAAATTATTCTAATTTAACACATGAAAAATAAATCTAAAATTTGTTATTGCATAGGAAATATCAAAGTAAAAAAGAGTCTTCAAAATATAAAGAGAATATGTGAAAGATGTGTTACTTATAGATAGATTTGTTAATGGATTTTTCGTTAGATTTATCTAGTTCTAGAAATGGTAAGAATTCAATTTTTATAGTACTAGATAGGTTTTCTAAAATTGAACACTCATTATAAGTCAAAAAGTCAATGATGCAGTCTACATTACTTAATTGTTTGTTTTAATTGTTTTACCACAAGTGCATCACGTAGTTGTAGTTAACAATGCAA
Source organism: Erythroxylum reticulatum (assembly GCA_025504915.1). Lineage (NCBI taxonomy): Eukaryota > Viridiplantae > Streptophyta > Magnoliopsida > Malpighiales > Erythroxylaceae > Erythroxylum > Erythroxylum reticulatum. Next base: position 570 of record JANSVA010066285.1, on the reverse strand, counting down.
GTACAGATCAATCCCATGAGGTTCTTGATTAACTACCCACTATCTATAAACTTAGAAAGATATATCAACATTTATAGATGATTGGATAAATAAAATAAGGTAACAATCTAAATATTGATGCAAAGAAACCAAGAACATACCAAACTATGAATTAGCTAGATTTAGGTTAGGTTCCCCTAAAGATCTACCATATTTAGTTTTTTTATTAATAAATTATTCTAGTTCTTGGACCAATAAGAGTTCCTCATTTTGAATGTATTATCGCTCGAGACATATAATACCTATTTAAAGGGTGATCGACTCTCATTTGATCTTTAGATTAATCCCTTGGAAACCGAATCAAAAATTTAAATCCAAGGATTGCAATATAGGTTGCAACCTCAGGTCGTCTTACTTAATCGGAACCTAGTGCAAATGGTCCAAGTTAGCCTAATTGTCGAAAAATCTAACTAAGTTGATAAAAAGGGAGGTTTGGATCATTGGTAAAAATTAGGAAAATTGAACTAAATGAAAGAAAAATGTATAAAAAGGTATTTTTGGATTTTTGGGAAGTGAAAAGTGAAAAACTCA
>JANSVA010066274.1:0-12157 GCA_025504915.1 Erythroxylum reticulatum | reverse complement strand
ATCTAAATGAGTTTATTGTTTTAATTTTGACGTTGAGTTATATTGTTCTTTCATGCATACTATCATAACTATCGCTCATGATTGGTAGGAGGCTTACTAGTTAATTGTGTTTGATAATCTACTACTAATAAAGTAGCAACTAGGATTTTGTAATTTCACTGGTATTGTTATTAAATCTTAGGAAGAATAATAGTTTAAGTCTCTCCTAACCATTGGTGGTTAAAGGAACTTTGATTTATTGATCTTTCTATTGCTTAATGATGTTATTAGATTAGATCTTTTGAGTTGGGCTTAGATTGTCTAATAATTATGGTTAATTGGTTCGCTGATGTTCTTTGATAGGAAATGCTTGTTTTCTGATAAATAATCAAAGTGGCATTAATTATCATTGTATCAAGGATCATCTGTTAGTTCCGATGGTGGATATTTCCTTTGGCCAAGCTAGTTATTATTGATTATCTTTAAGCTTAATCTTAATAGATTTACTAGCTTTATATTTTATTCGCAACAAAAAAAATGCTCCATCAATCTTAGTAGTAATTTACAAACATTTTCAATTGCCTTTCTCTGTGGATTGACCCTCATTCCTATTAGTACAAGTCTAATTTCCAAGAGTAAGGTTTATTTTTGATAGCCCTCAACAAGCTCATCATCTATCAACTACCACAAAGAGGATAGTTTTACCTTTTGATAATGGAAGCCCATCAATGAAATCCATAAAAATGTCAGCCTAAATTTGAGAAGGCACTGGTAGAGGTTGGAGCAACCCAGCTGACTTTTGGAGATCAACCTTATGTCTTTGACAAACCTCACATTTTCGAATGAATTTTTTAACACCCACTTTCATCTTCTTCCAATAAAAAGAACTTTTGATACGATGTAGGGTTCTGTGATACCCTTCATGACCCGCTCCATTTATTTCTTTAATTATGATAGGAATTAGCTGAGAATCTAAAGGAAGATAAATCTGGTCTTTAAAGAAAAGGATGCCTTTACTTACTTACTATGGTCCCACTGCTACGTCTTGTTGCACTAGCTTATGTAATTTTTGTAACTCAAGATGATTCTTATTTTCAACCACCACAGGATCTATCCATTCTACAATAAGTACCAAGATTGCATGTATCTCACTATGTTCTCTTCGAGACCGAGCATCAGCAATTGAATTATATTTCCCTTGCTTATATTCAACGTTGAAATCATACCCCATTAATTTTTTAATCTAACGATGTTGAGCTTCGATAGCTACCTTATGCTCTAATAAATATTTAAAGCTTTTTTGATTGGTTCGAATAAGAAATTGGTTGCCCCACAAATATGGTCACCATTTATGCATTGTTAAAATGAGAGCCATCAATTCCTTTTCATATATTGACAAATACATATTTTTCCCTTGAGCTTGGTGCTGAAATAAGTAATTGGTTTTTGTTCTTACATAATGCATCACATTCAACTATGAAAGGAATAGCAAAATTTGGAAGTGCCAATAATGGAGCTTGAGTCATAGCTTTTTTAAGCAGTTTAAAAGCCTCCTCTACTTCTGGACTCCACACAAAAGCTCCCTTCTGTAGCAAATTGGTGAGCAGTCTTGCTATCATCCCATAATCTTTGACAAACTAACGGTAGTATCCAGCGAGGCCTAGAAAACCTATCAATTCTTTGACATTCATGGGTCTGAGCCAAGAGGTCATCACTTCAATCTTCTCTAAATCAAATTTCTTCCCCTCATGGGTAATAATGTGTCCTAAATAATGTATTTCTTTTCTAGCGAATTCGCAATTTTTCCTTTTACTATAAGCTTATTTTCCCTCAAAATTGAAAGAACAAGCTTTAAATGGTATAAATGTTCCTTCCAACTCTTATTATAAATTACTATATCATCAAAAACTTTATGCAAATATAACTTGAATACATCATTTATTATTGCTTGAAAGGTGGAAGGTGCAAGTGGTGAGCTCTAAATGTTGTTTTGGCATTATCTCCTTCCTCTATCAAAGCTTGATGATATCTAGAAAGTAAATCCAATTTGGTGAACCAGATTGCCCCATGAAGCTCATCCAATAATTCCTTAATTATTAATATGAGAAATTTATCTTTTACTGTAATTTTGCTCAATGCTCAATAGTCCACGCAAAACCTCCAAGAGTTGTCATGTTTCTTTACCAAAAGTATAGGTGACGAGAATGGACTATTAATGAATCAAATGATTCCTTGACTAAGCATCTCTCCTACCAATTTCTCAATCTCACTCTTTTGAAAATAAGGATACTGAAAAGGGCAGAGACAAACCTGTTGAGTCCCTTCTTTGAGAGGAATTTGGTGTTCAAGTGATCATTGTGGTGGTAAACTAACAAATTCTCCAAATACCTCTAGAAATTCCTTTTTTAATTTCAAGCCATTCCTTTTGCTTTTCTCCCTTTAATTAACTAGGATTATTTTTAGGATCCATTGAAACTTGCAGTAAATAACATTTGTCATTTTGGTTTACTACTTTTGTCACTGTTTTTCCCCTCACTAATTTGCCTCACTGTCAATCATCCCTTGTAATGTAATCAATTCATTCCCAACTCTAAACTTCATCTCCATATTACTAAAATTCAACATAATCAAACCTAATTCTTGGAGCCAATGTGCTCCCAATATAACATCACACCCATCCAAGTCAATCAACAAAAAATCACCTTTAGCACTTATTATATAAATAATTTGATGATTAATAAAGGCATTTTTCGTTATTTCAATGTTCATACATTTATGGATTTGATGTTGATCTTAAATTGATTTGATGAAAACCTTGACACAAAACATAGCATGGAGGAAATCATAATGAGTTCAAGATAATAAGATTCCTATTATGTGTTATTATGTTAGAATATAAAATTTACCTAGTCATAGGATTAATGACATGGGATATCATTAATTCGGATAAACTAACACATGTTATACTCCTTGATTGGATTAAGCAGTAGGTCTCATAAGCTATAGATATGAGTTGTTTAGAGTTAATATGTGGATGCTTACTAAAGGTAGTAAGTGCATTGGATTAACCTACTATTAGACAATCATATGGATATTCTATTCCGGAGTCAAAGATATTCTCATCATAGTAATGGTGCAAGTATCCTTTGACTTAAGGTGCTCAAGGATATCTCGAATACTGATCATGTGCTTTGACTCCATTCATTGGTGCCCTTCAGGGGTTACTCATCGAGTGGTGATTGGGTTTATCTTGAGGTATTCAGAGGTAATTAAGTAGCCAATAAAAGATTTACCATTCCTGATAGAAGGAGTGATACCCATGGCTTCTTGTCGGGGTCATTACTCAAAAGTCTCTGGCCAGAGCAGATATGAGTCATGAAGAGAGTCTTTAATAATACATAAAGTAATGAGATCCTCAGGACAGGATCTAATATCACTTAGACTAGATGTGACATAGTCAGTCTAGTGGGAGTTGACACTCTGACCATACTCTAAACTAAGTGGCGTATAGATGATGAAAGGATAAATTGCATGGCAAAATTATGTCTGTCATGTTACTAGATACTGCTATTAACTTACTTAAATTAAGTGTTAATTCAAGTGGACAACATAACTGGGAACCTTCACACACATAAGAGATCTGAAGGATGAGTAAAATGGTCATGAATGGTGATTCAAGATATGAGAGAGGGTTTTTGGATTGTATTGCAATGTGATCGTGGTAGAAAATGTTGCACGGAATGGATTATAAACAAGTGTTGTTGGCTGCCAATTTCGTCATTAGCTCCCCAAAACTTCCATTAATGCATGTTGTTCATGGTCACTAACTTCCCATATCTTCTATTAATGCATGCGATTCATGGTCATTAACTTCCCATATCTTCTATTAATGCATGCTATTCATGACCATTAACTTCCTATAACTCTCCATTGGTGATGGGGGTTATAGAAGGCCAAATGTTGCAAAAAATAGAGATGATTTTCGTGCATCTTGAGTAAGACACAAGTGAAAGAAAGGTTCTTTCTAACATACACACTCTTTTTCGCTTTAACTCTCACAAGAGTTCTTGTCTTTACTAACACAAAGAAAGAATTCTAGCCATCTCCTAATGAGATTTCATCCTTCTATCTTTGTGTAAACTTTGATTAGAGATGATCTACGTTGATTGTTGTAGTTTATGACAACCCAATGCTGAGAAGATTAAAGAATGAAGGAGATCATCGGGAAGGTATGTAAACATCTTACGTTTCATGTTTTTTCTATATCTATATGCGTGAGTAGATCTATTTTTTAAGATCTATTTTATCTTCCACTGCATATATTTGATATATATTATGTATGAGATGCATGATCAGAACCTTACAATGGTATCAGAGTATCTTGTGCCTTGTTAGATATAGAGTACATGACATGTGAAAACTCTTTTCATAGTTGTGATAGCTTAGGATCCTGTAATGTTTTATTCAAATTAATTCTAGAAAAATGGTTTTCATGATTTTCTTTCACCAATCTATTCATAAGATGTAAGTGAATAATTTAGTATGATTGAAAATGCTGGCAGTAATACAATATGAAGGGACACAACATAAACAGCCACATATCATAACCTTCATCAGTTATATTTACTCTCATCTAAAAGGAGAATTAAGGGAGTGAAAAATTACTTTTTCATTGCAGTCATAGAGAAAATTTCTCTTAATCTTCCTCACGTGAAACACACCATCAAGGTTTAAAGTTTAGGGTATGGATTAATGGTGACTCTAGTATCCAACTGTGAAACGTAGATTAGCAAATAGAGAATTGATCAACTACTTCCGCATTAAGGTCAGTCCTTATAAAAATTCTACATTGGTATCATAGAGAGGGTTATTGTGATTTCTAGAATTGCCTATTCTAGAATTGCATTTCACCTCTGTGTATGTTATATGCTTCTTGCATTTGTATTTTGTTTTATGGGTACTGAAATTCTGAAAACCTAAACCCAGAAAGTAGAGAAACCAAAAATATACGCGTCTGCTATGTTTGCTTGTGATTTTATAAGATGGGTTGCACAATTCCATGGGATGGGGTCGGCGTTGGCGATGGTAATGTGCAAGGCAAAAGTGGATGCTTCACATTTTTCACTTATATGAACAGTAACATGGACCTTCTTGCTTATTTGTCACATCATGAATAGGAACAAGAAGGTTGCAAAAGGAGGTAAAAATAGGATTGTGCAGAGAAGTATTAACATGGGTTTGAAAATATGTTTCTAATTATTAACTAAAATAAGACATTGTTTCTTTAAAGGCTAAAGATAAGAGATAGAGATAGATTTATGACAGTGAACGTTTTTCAAAGCCTAGAGATAGGTGAACGTTTTTCAAAGCCTAGAGATAGGTTATGTCAGTGGTGTTATATATGTATATATATTTGTGGCATAAAATTCACTTTGTGGCATAAAACATTAATTTTAAATTTAGTAAATTTGTTTTTGCTAAACTGATTTGATGTGATTTTTTTAATGCTTTGTCCATTTATTTATTTATCTCTTCAAATTATGTAAACTATTGCATGTATTTAATTCATTAATGATATGTGAATGTGTTTTTACATAAAATGAATTATTATGAGTAATATAAATTTTTTATGTAAAATTAAAAAATGTTAATATTGTTTTCATAAGAATCAGTTATGTTAATTGGTTTAACATATGATATATATATATATATGTATGTATGTATGTATGTATGTATGTATGTATGTATGTATACATTTTTTTTTGGAATATGTTTCATGTGAATAATTAAAAAAAATTCTAATTTATGTCATAAATGATGATTATGAGCTTAGTGAAAATTTCAATCTTATGATATGAATGGTGATATTTTTGATAATTTAATTATTCAGGTGTATGCCTTATGTCATTTTTATATATACTTGTAGATATGGAAACTCAAATCTTGATCAGTGATTTGTCCACCATTGAAAAATTGGATGGGTCCAATTATGGTATGTGGCAAAGGATAATTCAATATCTTCTAAATGAACGAGAATTGTTCAAACATTTGACCATAATAATGACTGTGCCTTCAGTCAAAGACAAAGATAGAAAAGATATTGATACTACTAGTGAGCAATGTCAAGCATCCTTAAAGGCTTATGCAGATTGGTCAAAAAAAGATCGTAAGACATGTTATACTATGTTGTATTCATGTATGACAATCTAATTGGAGAGTTTTAGGATTGTGCCACTACTAAGGATATGTGGGACAAACTTAAGATCACTTTTAGTCAAACATCTGCTACAAGGCTTCGTGCTTTGAACCTCAAGTGGATGAACTATAAGATTAATACGACTCATACTATGGCTGAACATTTACGAATTATGAGTGCTATGGTTCGTGATATCAAGGCAGTTGGTCGGGCTATCTCTAAAGAGGAACAACTCTTGAATGTGATTCGGGCTCTTCTAGACGATACTAAGCACTGGAAGAATGTGAAACTTGTTTAAACACATAATGAAAATGTCAAAACCCTTTCAGAGATCCCTAGGCACCTCGAAATGGAGGAGGATCACTTAAAAGCATTTGACTCCTCCAATGTGGCTCTTGTTGCTAAAAGCAAAGGACCAAAGGGCAACAATGTCAATCGAGGTAAAAGAAAAGGTTCTCGGCCTCCTCAAAGGAATGGACCAAAAGGTCATATTATCAAGAAGCAAAAGGCTAAGGCCAAGGAGAGAAAAGCCTGGCACATGAAGTGCTATAATTTTGGAAAGAAAGGTAATTTTGCTCGAAATTTTCCTGAACCTAAGAAGATACCTTTCTTATCCATAACTCCTGAGTTATATGTTTGTTCTCATGCATTAGTTGCTAATTCTCTTCCTAATTATCTTGTAGATATGGGAGCAAGAAAGCACATAGTTAGGGATCGAGCTGACTATGTGGACTTTCATCGATATCCAGTAGGTTCACAAACTGTCGTGTTAGGAAACGACAGTAAAGAAGATGTCCTAGGAATAGGGACATATCAGCTCAAGTTACGTGGAGGAAATACTTTGATTCTCCATGATGCTCTCTATGCATCTGGGGTGCGATGTTGCCTTGTGTCTCTTGTAACTTTAATGAAATCAGGATTCGTTTTTAGTTCTAATCATTATGGATTGGATATTATGTATAACGACAATATTTTTGGCTATGCTACATTGAAAAACGATTTTCTAATTCTTAATTTGGATGCATGTTATGATAATTCATCTTCTGTTTATGTTTCATATTTTGATCCTGATTCTGAATCTATTAAATGGCATGCTAGACTTGGTCACATTAGCTAAGATAGATTGAATAGGCTAGGTTTTTTAGACCGAATCACTAAGGTTAAGTTGCCTAGATGTGAGTCATGTTTAGCTGGTAAGGCAACCACGAAACCTTTTAATAAGGCTTCAAGGGTGTCTAAACCCTTAGACCTTATTCACTCTGATATATGCAGACCCATGAATGTTAAGGCACGTCATAGGGCTATCTATTTTCTCACTTTAATTGATGACTATTCTCGTTATGGGTATGTGTATCTTTTAGCTCATCGTTATGAAGTGCTTGATGTGTTCAAACATTTTTTGACTAAAGTTGGAGTTAAAACTCTTCAGACCGATCGTGGTCGAGAATATCTATCTGATATGTTCAAAGAATTTTGTGAAAAAAATGGTATAATAAGACAACTAACAATTCCTTAAACTCCACAACTAAACGGTGTTGCAAAGTGTAGGAATCAAACATCGCTTGACATGGTCAGGTCAATGATGCCACAAGCTCGACTTCTAATTAGTTTTTAGGGTGATGTATTGCTTACAGTAACTTATATTCTTAACTGTATACTAAGTAAAAGTGTATCTTCCACTCCATATGAGTTATGAAATGAAAGAAAGCCCTCCTTAGATCATTTGTGCCCATAGGATTTAGCTGGTTAAGTATACAACCCAACTCATAAATATAGGAAATTTGATCCAAGAGCTACTAAAATGGTGTTTATAAGATACCCTAAACATTACAAAGGGTATGTTATGTTTGGTGAGCACCCGAATGGTGACATGATGGAAGTTGTTTTCCGCAATGTAGAGTTTCTTGAGGATGAATTCCCAAGCATAGATGAAATAAAAAAGGACCTAGATTTGTATGAGTTACAACAGGATACTCTTGGTAAGGGGGAGAATTTAGTTACTCGCTAAGTCATCAAGAATTTTCTTGCCCAAGAGAATCAAATCGAGAATGAGACTCGTCTTCAATCTCCAACCTAAGAACCTATGGATAATATACATGTTCAAAATCTCACATCTCAAGGTTCTCAACATGATCAGGCCCCCACATCTCCAAGAGTTAGGAGGAGAGATTCTGACTCAGGGCAGACAAATATAGGTCCTAGACTCCGAAGAAGTGAGCATAGAAGAATTCCTTGACGATATTTTCAAATTGAAGAGGAAATATTCCTTTGTACTCCTTTAGAAATAGAAGAAACAACCTCTTTTCAAGAAGCTGTTAATTCACCTAACCACATAGAGTGGATGGATGCCATGAGGGATAAAACGGACTCAATGACACGAAATCAAGTTTGGAAACTAGTTGATCTTCTGCTTCAATGAAATTCAATTGGAAATAAGTGGTTTTTTAAGATAAAACGTTAGGTGGATGGAATGATCAACAAGTTCAAGGCTCGTTTGGTAGTGAAAGGCTATACCCAAAAAGAGTGTATAGACTATGAAGAATCATTTTCTCCTATGGTGAGATTTGCCTCTATTCGCTTACTTCTGGCTCTAGTTACCCATCTAGACTTGGAGTTGTTTCAAATGGATGTAAAGACTGCTTTCTGCTATAGTAACCTTGAGGAAGAGATTTATATAAATCAACCTATTGGTTTCATATCAAAAGGTCAAGAAGACAAAGTGTGTCATTTTAAAAGATCCATATATGGTCTCAAACAGTCTTCCAGATCGTAGTATTTCAGATTCTATGAAGCCATTACTTCTTTTGGCTTAGCCATGGTTTCAGAAGACCATTGTGTGTATGTCAAGAGAACAACAAGTGGAATTTTGTTTCTCTCTTTATATGTTGATGACATATTACTAGCCGACAATAATATAGAGATGTTTAAAACCATTAAAGAGTGGTTGTCCTTTATTTTTGATATAAAGGACATGGGTGAAGCTAGGTATGTCCTAAGTGTGGAAATAACTAGAAATCATCCTAAGAAGCTTCTTGGTTTAAGTCAGGAAGCATATATTAATAAATTCTTAGAATGTTTTTGAATGAATTATTCCAAACTCGTTGATACTTCAGTTGAAAAGGGTCCTTGAGTCTTGATCAATGCCCTAAAACAAATAAGGAAAAAGAAAAAATGAGTAATGTTCCCCATGCTAGTTCCAAAGGAAGATTAATGTATGCTATGTTGTGTACATGGCTTGACATTTGCTTTACGGTTAGTTTGGTAAGTCATGACCAAAGCAACCCAAGACCTACTCATTGGCAAGCAATTAAAAGGATTTTTCACTACCTTCATGGTACTTTAGACCTAGTCCTTTGCTATCAAGGTGAGGATTTAAGTTTAAAGGGATATTCGAATGCTGATTGGAGTGGTGACCCGGATGAGTCTAGGTCAACCTCAGGATATGTTTTCACCTTAGGAGGGGGAGCCATATCTTAGTATAGTAAGAAGCAAGACTGTATAACATTATCAACAATAGAAGTAGAATATGTTGCTTGTTGTCTTGCCGCTTAGGAGCTAATATGGTTGAGAAGTTTTCTTCAGGATCTTAATCTTATTCCCAGAGTTAATGATCCTATTGAATTGTTATGTGACAATACTGCAGCCATACAGTTTGTTAAAGATCCGAAGTTTCATAGAAAACCTAAGCATATCAAAAGGCACTATCATTTTGTAAGAGACGTCATAAAAAATAAAGAGGTTGGCATAAAGTATATGCCTACTAACAAGATGGTAGCTGATCCTTTAACTAAACCTATTCTCTGAGATTCGTTTAAGGCTCATGTGATGAGTTTAGGTTTGCATAGGGTTTAGTTTTTTCATTGAGTTACATCTTGTTGTATAATGGACATGTTTTTAATTGTAACGAGTTTTTGTTTAATAAAAGTTTATTTCTCAAATGTTCATTGGTATGCAATTACATGATAAGGCACATTGTAATGTCACCGCACACCAGGCTTCTAATTGACCTTATCATACAGGCAATCGCCCTAACGCTTGAGTAACGGGTAGGATGAGACTTCACAATATTAATATTGAGTGTATGTAATATTATGTTATCTTCATACTTTTGTAGTATGCATGATAAGTTTTTTATATTTGAATAGTCACCTTAGTAAGTCTAAAATGAGAATCTAATGAGAACGATGTGAAAGATTCAGATTTCACATTGAAGCCTTAAAGTTAAATCTCTAGTGTCAAGATTAGCATTAGGTAAGTTAATCTAGTGACTTGAATTAGTTTTTAAGTAAAGCTAGATTCGTGATTTGCATGGTATAAAAGAGTGACATGCCCAACTTATTGGGAGCTTGCTATGAAACACATTCCATACTGTGTGTGCTATATAACGACCTTCTTATGGAGTGACAGTTAAATCCCTTTCTCTATCACTGTATGATCCCATAGACTTTAATGTCTAATTGAATGAAACCTTTTGACTTAGAACTATGATATGAAGTTAAGACTTGGTGATGCTACTTAGTATGTTTTTTCAAGGGCTAAGATGTATACAGTCCAGCGGAGCACATTAGGAAAGCAATTAAACTAAGATGGATTATTATGAGTGTCTAAAAAGGAATCTTTTCCTTCATCACTATATTAGCCTAGGCGATTATACTTGGTGTATAATCATATGATATATCTATGAGCATAAAGGGACAGTGTATGCTTTTGATGATATTTTGGATGATTTGGGACATCATGACTATATGAAAGTATTATGTTAGTTAAATGGTGACTTAATATAACATTACTAGTTCTTTAATGGTCGCATGCCCCATTCTCAGTATGACACATGAAATTTTAGAGGGAGGATGTAACTCGTGGCTTATGTAGCCGAGTGGGAGTTGTTGGCAGTTACACAATATGAATAGACACAACATGAAAAAACACATATCATAATCGGTTATGTTTATTCTCATATAAAAAGAGAATTAAAGGAGTGGAAAACTACTTTTTCATTGCAGTCATAGAGAAAAACTCTCTTATTCTTCCTCACGTGAAACACATCGTCAAGATTTAGAGTTTGGGGTGTGGATTAACGATGACTCTAGTAGCCAACCGCGAAACATGGATTATCAAATAAAGAATCGATCAACCGCTTCTGCATTAAGGTTAGTCCTTATAAAAATTATACAGAAAAAATTTTAATGTGAATAAAATATTTAATTTTGAATTTATAAGAATATGCATGAAATTTGTCTTTTTGCTAGGCATGTGATGTCTAATAGCTAAACTGATGAGGTTACACACAATTTTCATGGAATTTGACTCTGGAAAAATTATGTGAACATATTTGGGATGTGTTTATGCCTCTGTAATTTTTTTACAATTATTAACAATGTTTTAATAATTTTATTAAACAAATTTTCATATATGGATAGTTTTCCTGAAATTGTAGGATCTGTTTTATTTGATATTTTTGTATGTTTATATTTTGGTTCTAGAACCTTAAAAATATTTTTATATAATAAAAATGTGTAATTTGATGTTTGATACATGCCTAAATGATTTTTCTCGAAATTTGATTTCCAGAAAAATTTTAGAAGTCATATTTGTCAGTTTTAGTATCTTATCGGTGTTTTAGTGATTATAATAATTTTTAGGTGATTTCTATATTATTTTGACCATTATGAAATGACGTATAGATGCTTGGAATGATGCTTTGAAGTTCTAGAAATTTTAGGAAATTATAGAAATTAAATTTGAATTAATTTTAGTAGATTTTCTAGTAAGACTAGAAAAATTGACATTTGTGATAAAATTAAAGTTATTTAATTTGGGATATCAAATAATTATTTTAACGTAAACTAATTATGAATTAATTTATGGAATTAGGCATTCATGTTAACTGGGATAATATTAATTGATTGCGATCAAGTGTTCGGCACCATTACTGGGGAGGTTATTAGTTTAGTTCTATAGTTTAAAGTGTTTAGTTAGTTT
>JANSVA010066225.1:0-12160 GCA_025504915.1 Erythroxylum reticulatum | reverse complement strand
GGACTTGATTGTAAAGTTTGATAAACTTTATGATTAATTATGAGATATGTAATAAATAATAATCAATATGAGATATTGAATCTTATATGGGCATAATTGATATTTAATTAGAATTATTTGTGATTCTAATTAAAGTTTAATTGAAATTAGAATTTAATTTCAATTAAATTACTACAATGTCTAAAGCTTATTATAAGTACCTCTTGCTTAACCCTCTCTGTAAGAGTTACAGAGTTTTCTCAACATGTCTTGTGGTTACTGTTAGAGGTCGGACACTTGTGCGACTATGGTGGTTGAGATGGATCAATTTCGGGAACAGTTCGAGGGATACGATAAGACAAAGATTAAGCTTCAGAATAAGGTACGAATTAAGTTTTAGCTTTATTATGATTTGTGTTAATCATTTTATAGAATTAAATAGATCTTAGTTTTCGGAAAATCAAAAGTCACAAAAAATTTCGTGATTATTCTGTTGCGGTCGAGATTAGATCTCAACCCGGTTTCCTAACATAAACTCTATCCAAGTTTGCCGTTTAGGTCCTCCCTTACCAGCTTTTTAATAGATTCCAATCCAGGATCCTAATCCACATGAAGCATCAACTCATCTACATCGAAGCATTGTGCCACGGTAATGTTCATAAGAATGGGTACTCTAGATAACACATCTGTTGCCTTATTTTTACCCAATGTTTATACTTAATCTTAACATTAAATCTTAGTAACTTAGTGATCCACTTTTATGCTCCTCCATTATTTTCCACTATTCCACAAGGTGTTTAAGGTTCTTTTGATTTGCTTGAACTAGAAATCTCCTTCCCAACAAGTAGTGTTGCCACTTTGTATAACAAACAGTATAACCATGAGTTCGACTTTAACCTTACTCGCCTTTTAAGTGCCTAGATAAAATAGGCCATTGGCTTATTATTTTGCATTAAGACAACCCCAATCCCTGTCCTTGGCGCATTTGTCTCAATGATGAACTGTTCTCCAAAGTTGAGTAGGGTTAAGGTCGGGATTGCTATCATGGTCTGATTTAATCTCTGTACTACTTTGATAGCCTCATCACTCCACTGAAATTCATCTTTCTTAAGCAAATCAATCAAAGGGGCATTTATCTTTCTGTAATCTTTGCCAAATTATTAGTAGGAACTAGTTAGCCCTAAAAATCCTCTCAACTCCTTTAGGTTCGTTGGAATAGGCCCTAGTTCCATAGTTCTAACCTTGTTGGGGTTAATAAAAACTCCCTTTGGCTATAAGAAAGTGGCCTAAATACGTAATACGATTTTGACAGAAATAATGGGTCTTCAAGTTAGCAAATAGTCGATTAGTTTTTAGAATAGTCAATACCTCTCTTAAACGGTGTTGGTGTTTGCTTTATAAATCATAATGTCATTGAAAAACACCAATATGTCCTTCTTCAACATTAGTTTAAACAACATATTCATGACTGATTAAAATGTAGCTGAAGATTCATTAATTCAACCGACATAACTAAAAATTCATAGTACCCTTTGTAGATCTTGAAGGCCATCTTTAACTTTTACTCTAATATAGTGATAGCTGGATTTCAAATCCACATTTGAAAATAAAAAAGCTCATTGTAGCTTGTCAAACAAGTCCTTGGTAAGAATTGGGAATTGATCTAGGACAATGGCTCTGTTTCGTGGTTGATAATTAACACAAAACCTCCTACTTCTGTTTTCTTTTTAGACCAGAAGTGTGGGGCTTGAAAATGGACTGACAGTAGATTGGATAACTCTAGTAACTAGCATTTCCCCTACTAGGTTTTTGATCTCATCCTTCCGAGTGTGGATATATCAATAAGTTCAAATATTAATTGAAGTAGCCCCTGGTTTGAGATTGATCTCATCACTCTTTTCTCTTCAAGGTGGGAGTTCATTTAGCCGCGTAAATGATCCCTCAAACTCCTCGATTACTTGTTGTATTTCCTTTGAGACCTGTCCTTTTTCTCCTTTTATTGCCATCGTTTGGCAACCTAATTCCAACAACAAATGCTTCCTTAAACTTCTCGATTACCTGTTGTATTTCCTTTGAGACCTGCCCTTTTTCTCCTTTTACTGCCATCGTCTGGCAACCTAATTCCACCAACAATCCCTACCCCTCTTGATGCAACATTTTGATCATCACCTTCAATGAAATTACAGACTTGTTTAAACTAGGGTCCCCTTGAAGAGTCACCCCTTTTTTCCCTGAATTGGCATTCTCATGGATAGGTTATGTCGATCAAAAATAGTGTTTCTCATTAACATAACCATTTCAACCCCATAATGATATCAAAACTTTGAATGTCGAATGGCAGAAAAGCCTCAAATCACCATTACATCTTGGACTTTTAATATGACTCCCATGCAAATTTCCTTTCTTGGTATCGGCACCTCCTATGCCTAAAGCTACACCATAGCATTCTTTTTTGGTTACTGGTATGCCCAATTTGTATACCAAATCATCACTGATAAACTTATGTCTCGCCCCGTAATTGATAAGGACCGCTACATATATTCTTTGCTCCTCCCATTTAAGTTATGTTAAATGTGGAGATGTGAGCCCAATAACTGAATTTATCGTTAGTTGGACTTCACATACTTGGAGCAGTGTCTTTGCCTTGCCTTTTTCTTCCATTACTTTTTGAATTTGCCCCTTCTCTTCTTCATCACAAACTACCAAGACATTTGATTCTTGGTTATTGCACTGGTGACTGAATCCCTTTCTCCCTTTTTGATTGAATTTCAACAACTGTTATCCTTTTATAAGGTGTCATGGTATTTTTTAAGGTCAGTTCTAGTAAACATTTGGTGGTGGGTTTGGAGTGTAAGGGGTTATTTGGTTGCAACCAGTCGTCTAAGTGGTATATCAATTGGGTTGAAGGCGTAAGTTGGATTAGAGAGTGTTAGGTTCTACTATTTTCTGCTTCATAGGTTGAATGCATAACAAAGTTCCCTCCTTCAATCCTCCCAGTCGACTCTGTCACATCCACAAGCACATTTCAGTCCATCTTTATTAGCTCACTCTTGATTCTGCCCTTTAATCCGTTAATAAACATAGCCATCAGGGTATCATTGTCCAGGAGCTTTAGTAGAAGAGTCAAAGTTTCGAAATCCTTGCGATACTGCAACTGTGGATGTTTTTAGGAGTGACAAGACCCTCTATTGTACGATCCCCTATCGTTTTGGAAAAAAGAATCAAAGAAGTTGGTTCTTTAGATTTTTCCACGTCAAATAAGGATAACAATTCTCCTCCCACTGCAGCCAAGCTAATGTCGCACCTCGAAGACACACTCCCACTGCCTCCAACTTCTTAACTTTATTTAGCTTGTTCATTACAAAGTACCTTTTGATCTGGAAAGCCCGTAAGGTTGGATCAATTTCTCCATTTAAAATCAACATCTCGAACTTCTTATGATATTGGCTATGACATATGGGCATATGGGTTGTTGTTCCTTCTATCATTTGAATCCTTTCCCCTTTCGAAGTCCCTATCAACATTGCACCCCTAGATCCACTTGACTCCTTTACGTTCTTTCCTGTTGACATACAACTTTTGGTGGACCAATGGAGGTTGACAAATTAAATCCTTCCATGTTTTGATAATAATAAAACTTAAAGAATTGGTTAAGAAATAATTTTAGGTAATTGGATTAAAATGGTGATACACTAGTCGACTAATAATGACATAAGTTGACTATTATGTTGTTGATGATTTTCAAGTCAGATGAAATTTAAATAAAGTCGATTTATGAAAATCAAGATTGCAATAATGAGTATCAGAATTAAACAACGTGTATTTCATGAGAAGATCTTATATAAAGAATTCAAATAAGCATCTCAACAATCAAAGATTGGAGATTGTGTGAGATCTATCAGTTAGAGCTTGGGACAAGTCGATCATCATGTTGCAAGTCCACTATTAACAATCAGACCTGTCAGTTGGTTAAATGGACTAATCGACTATCATCATATTAGTTGACTATTCGAAGAGCGGAGCTGAAAGTTTCATGAAAAACGTTAGTGTCAGTCGACTAATTCTTAAAGACAAGTTGACTATAATGTCCTAGTCGACTATTACACGTCGACTAGTCGACTATTAGTTATAGCTGAACATAATTTGACTGTGTCAATTGATTTCAAACGGGAGAAAATCTTCCTACAACGGCTAGGAGAGTTCTACAACGTCTAAAAATGTCTTGAAGCCTGCAAATAAAGGAATGAACTTCATAGGATTGATTACACAAGTCCAAAGTGAAACATACTTACCATAGTTCGAAATTATTCTCACATTGCTCTCAATTTTCTCTTAGCATATTCTAATCGTATTCAGTTGTACTGAGCTTTACTACTTCATTTCTATCATTGTTATTATTGTAAGCTGAGTGATTAGAGAAGAATCACTTAGGAGGTAGGATTTGTGCCGGGAAAACAAATCATCTGTAAGGTGTAGCTTGAGCCGGAAGTCAAGTTGAATTGGAAGAGTTCACAATGAACTAAAAAGTGTGTAGTAAAGAGCTTTGATAAAATCCTAAGTGGTAGCTTAGGTAGAAGACGTAGGTCTTAGCATTGAACCTCTATAAACACTGTGTTTGTGTCTTTTCTCTAGTGTTCTACATTTCGATTAGTTTGTTTGTTTCATGTGTTTTGATTCTCTGTTTTATAGCACTATGTGAAAAGATTAAAAAGATCTATTCAACCCCCCTTCTAGATCGTTTTCAACTTTTATTGAGGACACTTAACACTTCCTCCATGTTCTGTTTTAGTGATGATACTGTGGTATCCAAGCTCGAAAAATGGGATTTGATGACGAGTATTTTCTCCTCAATATTCTACACTCTTGATTCCATTATGGTTATTGGCATTCCACAGGATTCCATAATTGACTGTGATACCAAAAATGATAAGAACTTATGTAAATGGTTTTCAGTGGAAGAGTAAATAGAGCAACAGATAACGATAAGGAGATGGATATCAGATGAATAAAGGCCACATTTGAGAGGTGACCAACTTTCACACTCTCACAACCTGACAGATTATCCACACCTCTTTCCTACATCACATATGCCTCTATTATAGCTAACATTCCTTACAGAGATTCCTAACAACCTGCCACCTTGCTACTCTATATGTTACTAGCATTATAACAGAAAAAAGCCTTTAGCCTACAGACAAGAAAGTTGTGCCAGCTGTTCGTTCTTTCTTCTTTCTCTTTACATGTTGTATACGAATAGGAGGCTTAACAAATTCCTACTTTGCCAAATCCACACAGGCATGACAATTGAATGTGTTTTATGTTGAAATTATCCCTAGCTTTGTTGTCTGCCTTCTAATTCAGTTTTTGTGATATCTTAAAATAGCCTTTGCAGGATGAATTTGAATGATTAAATTTAGGACTACTTAAAACTTAGTGTGCAAGTAAAAAAGGCATGATATTTAGGTAAAAGATGGTTTCTTTTGTTAAAATAAAAAAGAAATAGAAAAATAGATAAGGGGATAAGGGTTTTCTTTTCTGGCTATAATTTCTTCTAACATATTGTCAGACTTCATATAATTACATGGGAATGGAACATGCCAAAGTTCAAATGTACCTCAACCTTTTGCATTATGCATATTCCCTAGCTCGTGTACTAAATGCTCTTACCATGTAATGATTTCTAATAAGAAAGGTGGATTATTAATATGCAGTTATGGAAAAGAGTGAGTGGAGATGAAAGAGGATGTTATACACCACAACCTCCACCATACCCGACGTCACAGGCTAAACCATATGCATTAGTACTGGTCGTAGAAGTTGTCTTTGGGTGCCCCACTAGAACAAGACAAAATGATGGGTTGTAATAATAAACAAAGTGATTAATACAACAGAGAACAACACTAGAACAGCAAAACTGCTTTGCTCATTCCTTCTTCATTCTTTTCAAAAGTTTTGTTTTCTGTGCCTATATCTTTTCTTCTCTGTTTGTCTTCCCTTTCTCTATCATATATGAAAACTGCCATAATTTTATCTATTTTTTAAGTTCACAAAAGTGTCGATAAGTAACTGTTGTGGACCAACAGAAAGTTCAGCAATTAAATGAGCCTAACTCAATCGAAGTAGTTCCTTTCAACTAGGTCTGCAAACGTTTTACACATGGAAAAAAGAAGAAACAAGATTAGGTGTTAGCTGTTAGTCCATTAGCTGTCATTATCTTTTAGTTTTGTTTTCATTATCTTATTATTTGGTTGTCATTTAAATAATTGTGATTAGATTAGATTTAGATAAGACTAGCTCAGATTTAGATCAGGTTAGATTTAGTTCGGAATTATCAAGTTAGGTGGAATTATTTAATTGTTTCCTAAATAGTAGGAGTCTATTGTGCTTATATAAAATGCACGTTATGTAAGGGAATGAGGAGGCATTTTTTTTCTCCTATCAAAGTTCCAATTTTGAGATCGAAGAGTTCTCTTTAATGAACTCTTATTTTTTTGTATTTTCAAAATAAGTCGAAAGGGTAGAAAAACTAACAAATACCATTTTTTTCTAAGTTAATTTATGATTTCAGGCTGCAGGGTCCCATAACTAGATCCCAAATAAGGGCTGATAACAATTTGGCATCAAAGAAGGAAGTTATAGGGGACTCTCAAAACTTCCAACAGCAGTTTGAGGCTTTTCTAAAAATGTATTAGGATGATCGAGATCATGACAGGAGACAATGAGAATACGATCGTACTGATCGTTGAAGTGAAAGAGGAGTTGTAGGGGGAGAGAGTGAAAGGACTGGGAACTACTTCACTAGGTATTCCAAACTTGATTTCCCTCGTTTTGATAGAACTATCGATCCATTAAGATGGCTAAATCGTTGTGAACAATTTTTTCGCCATCAACGAACAACATAGGAAGATAAGATGGGCTTAGCATCCTTCCATTTGGAGGAAGATGCCCAACTATGGTTTCTTAAGTTAGAAAAGGATCAGTCATACCTATCTTGGGAAGAGTCAATAATTTTATATGAGGAACTATTGAACTCAATCACTTGCTGCCGTTACTCTTCAATTTCCTGTAGAGTAAAGCCAACTGCAATCTGCGTTTTGGTCCACCAATCAAAAGAAATAAACTGGGAGAGCTGTCCAAGCTTTGTCAAGCTAGCTCTATAGAGGAATTTCAATGGCATTTTGAATAACTAGCAACACGTGCCATCACTCTTACTCAAGAATAGTAGCTTGAAATCTTTATTAGTAGGTTGAAAGAAGCCATAGCAGTAGAAGTTGAGCTACAACACCCTCAAGATTTAACCAATGCTATAAGCTTAGCTCAGTTATATGAACGCCAGGGAATTAGAAATAGAGAAGGACTAAGTGGTCTGTGGAGGAGCACAACCTAAGAAGCACGGATACGGACACGGACACGTGACACGACACGGACACGGACACAGGGACACACCAACTTCTAAAATTTGGTGGACACGGACACGGCATATATATATATTATAAAATTTAGAATTAAGAAAAAAATTCAGAATTCATAATATGATATATATTGATTGATGTGTTTTAAGACTTCCAACAACTGGATAGTTCATACATATTCGGTACTTTATAAGCCTCTCTAAAAAAACATGGAGCATATATTTCATTAAGCCGTGTCCGAGCGATCTCTAGACGTGTTTGAGTCGTGTCCTATTCGGCCAAAATTATTTTTTAATTCCGACACGTACGGATACATGTCAGACATGTGTCCACCGCGTGTCAGTGAGTGTCCGACACAGACACGTGTCCGACACACGGACACGGCTCCATTTTGCTGTGTCCGTGCTTCATAGAGCACAACAAATACTAGGCAACGAAAACCTTTTGTGAAGCAACTAAACAGGGCAGAGATGGATGAAAGAAGGGCAAAGAGCTTTATTACAACTCTGATGAGCCCTATACATTAAGGAACCAATGTAAACGACTCTTTTAGTTGGAGGTACATGACGATATGCATCTTGAACCAGATATTCGGGTAGAAGAAATGGAGGAGCTAGAAATTTCTACTCATGTAATAATAGGAATGCATGTAAGTAAAAGGCTTTGTCCATTGGAAGACCCTACTAATCTTGATTGATTCTGAAAGCACTCACAACTTTGTAGATGAATCTTTGGTAGATAAAACAAAAATACCCATTGAATCAAGGGTTGGATTGCGAGTTACAGTGGCGAATAGAGAAAGACTGCACAACCCAGGAGTATATCGGTCACCTCTGATACAGCTAGGTCCTCAAACCTTTTGCTTTGATTTATTTTTATTGCCTTTCTTTGGTTTTGGCGTAGTTTTAGGGGTAAATTGGCTAAGGATGCTGGGTCCTATTTATTGGGACTTTACTGCCATGAAGATGTAGTTTTGGTAGTAAGGGTAGAAGGTTGTGTTATGTGGAGTAAAGGAATCTAGCCTATATACTACTTCTTTGTCAGCAACATTAGTAGAAGTGAATAAGGAGTTGGAGCTCAAAAGAGTCCTAGCGGAATTCCCAAACCTGTTTAATGCTTCAGAAGGGCTGCCACCTACTTGCCAATGTGATCATCGGATTCATTTGCAACCAGGAATAGGAGCTATAGCTGTCCACCCTTATCGTTATCCTCATGGGCAAAAGGATGACATTGAAAGGCAATATGAGGGGATGCTAAAAAGAGGAATCATCCAACCAAGTCAGTCTCCTTTTTCTTCTCCAATCCTCTTAGTTAAAAAACCAGATAATTCATGGAGATTTTGTGTAGACTATCGCTCTCGAAATGCCCAGACCATCAAAGATGAATTTCTAATAACCATAATTGACAAATTATTAGAGGAATTACATAGGGCTCATTATTTCTCAAAGTTGGATTTATGCTCGGGTATCACCAAGTCAGAATGCATGAGAAAGATGTGGAGAAGACAACTTTTCACACACATCACGGGCACTTTGAATTTTAAATTATGCCTTTTGGCCTTACCAACACTCCTTCCACCTTTCAAGCCCTCTCGAATGCTATATTCAAGCAATTTCTATGTAAGTTTGTCTTGGTATTTTTTGATGATATCCTCATTTATAGTCATATTTGGACAGAACATATGTACCATCTCCGGGTAGTGTTCACTGAGATGAGACAACATTGCTTGTTCCTAAAACAATCTAAATGTTTGTTTGCACAAACTCAAGTCTCTTACTTAGGACATGTGATTTCATCGCAGAGAGTGGACCCAAAAAGTGACAGCAATATCAGAGTGGCCATAATCAACTACCATTCGACCATGACCTCTAAAAAGTGACAACAATATCACAGTGGCCATAACTACCATTAAAGCATTACAAAGCTTCCTTGGTCTTATCAGGTACTACAGGAAGTTTGTAAAAAATTATGGAGAAATTGCTAGCCGTTGATAACTATGTTGAGAAAGAATTCCTTTATGTGGACACAGGATTCCACGTCTTCCTTTGAAGCATAAAAATTGGCCATGACTCAAACCCCGGTTTTAGCCCTTCCATATTTTGAAAAGACTTTTGTAGTAGAATATGATACCTTTGATTATGGAATAGGAGCTGTCCTATGACAAGAAGGTCGTCCAATTGCTTTCTTCAGTCATACTCTAGCTAAATGACCCCAGCATCTACCTGCCTATAAGAAGGAATTGATTGGCTTAGCCAAAGCTATGCGCTATTGGAGATCTTATATGTAGGGACCACATTTCCTAATAAGAACAAACTATTACAGCCTAAAGTTCCCCCTAAAGCAGCATATTATTACCTCACCCCAACACATTGGGTTAGCAAGCTCATGGGCTTTGACTCGATGCTGGAATATTGAGCTGGGCGAGAAAATATTGTCGCTGATGCACTATCACGTAGAGGTGAGGATGTGGGAATCCTTACTTCAATATTCATGCCTCAGTTGGGGTTCTTTGATGCAATTAAAATAGAAGTTTCTCACTCACAGGAGTTGCAGCAACTGGTGGAATGTATTAAAACTAGTAAAGAGGGCAATCTTTGGTCATACTGTGATAGGCTAATATTCTTCAAAAACAAAGTTTATTTAGCAACTTCTTCTACCTTATTTAGGAACTTCTTCTACCCTTATTCAAGTTATAGTTTCAACAATTCATACTCAATATCATGAAGGCTATCAAAAGACTCTTTATCGAGTTTCATCAGATTTTTATTGGACAGCAATGAAGCACCAGATTTAAGACATGGCTAGAACATGTGAAACTTGTTAACAAAATAAGTCAGAACACCTAAAGCCTACTAGCCTATTGCAACCTCTGCCAATTCCAGTAGAGATTTGGTTAGATATTGTAATGAACTTTATAGAAGGGCTTCCCCCATCACATAGGAAGGATGTCTTACTAGTTGTTATTGATTGTTTCTCCGAATATGCACACTTCCTACCTCTAGCTCACCTTTATTCAACTGTCACAGTGGTTAGACTCTTCTTTGATCACATCTTTAAACTACATGGGCTACCAGAAACTATAGTTAGTGATCGAGATGTCACATTCACAAGTTCCTTCTACGCAGATAGAGGAGACTAACCGTGTTATCGAGATGTATCTTCGATGATTTATAGGAGACTATTAACACAAATAGATAGATTGGATATCTTGGGTTAAATATTGTTACAACACTAGTTACCAATCTTCTTTGAAAACTACTCCCTTTGAATTGGTCTATGGCCACCCTCCACCTCGTTTGCTTTCTTATTGTCCAGGTTTGGCATGAGTAGAAGCTGTTAATAGGGAATTGCAAAATAGAAATCTGTTGCTACAAGAGGTGCGCAAGCGTCTTTTACACGTTCAAAATGTCATGAAATCTGCCTATGATGCTAAACATTGAGAGGTATACTTTGCGATAGGTGACATGGTTCTTTTAAAACTTTAGCTTTACTGCCACCTATATTTGGCCTTTAAAAGTAATCGGAAATTATTTCCTCATTTCTATAGCCCTTTTCCCATTGAAGCTAAGGTTGGTTCTGTCGCTCCAGAAGCCAAAATACACCCAGTATTTCATGTCTCCTGCTTAAAAAAATTCCATAGCCCCAACACCAATACCCCTAGTTACTTGTGGTTTACCGAGGTGAAGTACAACCCACTCCTAAAGCCATATTAAACTCATGCACAATTGCAAGAACTTCACAAGTATTAATACATTGGGAAGGTCTTTCTACAGCTGATGCATCATGGGAGTCTATTTCTACTATTCTGAACCGCTATCCATCATTTGCATTTGAGGTCAAACACATTCTTGACGGGGGAAGCAATGTTGTGGACCAATAGAAAGTTCAACAATTAAATGAGCCTAACTCAGTCAAAGTAGTTCCTTTTGACTAGGTCTACAAACGTTTTACACACGGAAAAAAGAAGAAACATGATTAGGTGTTAGCTGTCAGTCCATCAGTTGTCATTATCTTTTGGTTCTGTTGTCATTATCTTATTGTTTGGTTGTCATTTAAATAATTAAGATTAGATTAGATTTAAATCAAATTAGATCATATTTAGATTCGGTTAGATATAGTTTAGAATTATCAAGTTAGTTGGAATTATTTGAATGTTTCCTAAGTAATAGGAGTATATTGTGCTTATATAAAATGCAGGTTATGCAAGGGAATAAGGAGGCATTTTTTTTCTCCTATCAAAGTTTCAGTTTTGAGATCGAAGGGTTCACTCTAATGAGCTCTTGTTTTTTTTTATTTTTATATTTTCAAAATAGGTTGAAAGGGTAGAAAACTAACAAATGCTTCTTTTTTTTTTTTTTTTTTCTGAGTTAATTTCTGATTTCAAGTTGCAAGGTCCCATAACTAGATCACAGATAAGGGCTAGTAACAATAACCCTCTCATAACTCTCTAGGTTATATGTCCTACCTACTTATAAGATCATTAAAGATGATCATTTTGAATATTAACTCTGTTATGGGTATTATATTTAGTGAGAGTTACATCTTTTATACTTCAAACTTGTAAAAGAAATGTCGAAAGTTATTTGAACCTTATCTTGAATAAATCTTGTTGACAATCATAGAAGTTATGATTTGTAAAAGTCAAAGATTCATAGCAAAAAGATCTGCTGATGACTCTCTTTTCTGGTTTTATTTTTTATTATTATAATTACTAGTGTTATTATATTAAATTGATTTTTATTATTTAATGTATTTATTTTCATTATTAT
>JANSVA010066184.1:0-12162 GCA_025504915.1 Erythroxylum reticulatum | reverse complement strand
AATATTGTTTTTACTTGTTATATAATTGACTTACGCTTATAAGACACATTACTTATTATAATACATATCAATTAGCTAAACAAAAGATGATTTAAAATATATCTGTGTCAGCTAACAACAATCATGTAATAATTTTGATTTCAAAATTTCAGTTCCTGCTTGGCGGACAGCAAGAGGAAGAGAAGCCATCTTTAAAACGTAGTCATACGAGTGTGTAACCATTTAAGTGAGAGGCGTGACAAGCATCCGCAGGGGAAGAATAGAGGCCTAAATCAAATTTTCAGTTCATGCTTGGTGGACAGCAGGAGGAAGAAAAGCCATCTTTAAAACGTAGTCATACGAGTGTGTGACCATTTAAGTGAGAGGCGTCATAGGCATCTGCAAGGGAAGAATAGAGGCCGGTAATGAAACAGACGAATGGGATGAATTTTGTGATCGTCTATTCTGTTCGCCCTTAGTATATATATACTTAATGATTGTACACGAGTTTCACCAACGATTACTTGCTTTACTTACAAATAACTTTGCGTTTATCAAAGAAAAAGAAGTCAGAGTAAGAGTATGAATGTGCAGATCATAATGACGCTTGATAGAAGAAAAGCCTATTGTTATTAACTAAATCCTAGTCTCTTTGTACAAGTAGCAAAAGCAAAAATTATAAGACTAAGGTATTCGGTACAGCTCCAAACAAAGAAAGTAACTTCATTAGTCCCACTCCTATAGCTAGCTCTTAAGCAGGTAATTTGCAGCTGGTCTCATCTTGACCAAACCAGTATCTATTAGAAAACCCAAGTAGCGTCAGCTGCAACGGGCTTATCATCCTGGTTACGGTGCCAGGTAAAGTGAGCATAAGTTCTGTTCTTTATATCAAGAATTGCAAGTCCCTTGAACGCTGAGTACTCAGGTTGTGGCCCACTAAACCTGCATACATTAAGCCTAAACTGTAATGTCTCCTTATCTCAGGATTGATTTCAAAACCTCGTTGTCCAGTGTCTTACTCCGCTGTAAGAGTAAAGTACATTTGTGCTGAAGAATCATTTACTGGGAAAGACAGTCCATTTGTGATGTACTTTATATTTGATATTCGAAACTGCAATCGTGGGATATGACTTCATCATATGAGTATTCAAGGAAATCAAAACTAAAGTTACTGTTCACTTTTAAAACCAATCGTTGATAGGAATGCACGTGTCCTGCAAAGACAAGACCAACTTTATTACCCATTTCTCGAACTGCACTCACATGCTTTCTCCTTCCATGTAATGGTAACCGTTGCTATTGTACCATGGAGAGTGAACAAGGATGAGTAGCCAAGGAGTTTCTGATCTGTTCGCCTTTGGAACTTCTTTCTCAAGCCGTTGGTACTTTGGATTATATTTACCAGGACATAGATAGACAGATACTCATACACCAATCAATAGCAGCTGCAGGTTTATGTAACTAACAAAAATCACGAAAGTAGGTAGAGTAAGAAGAAAGTACGGAAATTAACTGTGATCAAATCATGACGGCACCAGAAAACAAAATTTTTTACACGATCAGATATTAATAATTGTATAATTTATGTCAAGCTCACAAAGCTAATTAAATCAAAAAGCCTAACCCAGCCCATAACTAATATATTGTATAAAAGGCAAAATTTGGAAAACAAAAAGAACGCCAACGAGACAGCACCACCTTCTTCATTTTGTTCTTTGTTTTCTCTCAAATTTTCAGCTGGTGAGTGTATCAAAATGCACCTCTTTTTTCTGCATGTAACATTTTCCTTAGAGGTTCCTTCATTTTGTTTGTTTTGTAGAAAACTTGGAGAAAGTTATGGAGCTTCATAACTCTAAAATTCCTCACTTGGTAAAAATTTCAGCAACTATTTTGTGTCTTTATTTGTGTAATTTTGATCACCCTACACTAGTTTGTAATTAGATTACATGTTGTGGTTATTTGAGATAATTTTTGAAAGTTACATGAAGGGAGAAAAGTGGAGAAATTGAAGCTAGAAAAGGATGAAATAAGAAAAGAGAGAGAGGAAGAGGAGAGGGTGATTATGATGACATTGTCTTGAAAATTTAAGGTGCATGTAGGGGTAAAATGGGAAGTGCAGAAGGTTAAGGATGAATTGTAATTTAAGTTGCATGTAAAGGGCAGAATGGGTAGTGCAGAAAGTTAAGGGTAAATTTGAAATTTAAGTTGCATGTGAGAGCAAAATGAGAAGTGTAGAAAATTTAAGGGTAAATCTAGAATATTGTTGTAAAAAGGGCATTTTTGTATTAATTGAAATAAATGTGGCTAAAATGGACTTTTAATAAGTTAAGGGTATTTTAACAATTATGGGGATAAAGAATAAATTGGAAGAGAGAATAATGTTAGATTATTAATGTAATTGGGTAATTTTGGTAAATTAGTCTAATAAAAATTTGTAAATTCTAAGTCCTAAAGTCCGATTAAGGAAAAATTAGGATTATCAATTAGATGAATCCGAAATTGAGGTAAGGATAACCTTGGAATTTACTTTTAAAATTAAGTATCATTTTTGTTATTAATAAATTATATTTTGAATTAGTCATTAATTTAATTAATAATTAATACTTATATTGTAATATCCCATTATTCTGTGACAGGGGCTAGAACCCTAAAATAGAGTTCATGAGAGTTTATTGAGAAGTTATAAAGTGCATTTCATACTTATGCATAATATAGTATATACATATGTGAATATTGATTTTTGCACGTTAAAATGATTATACGTGTATTCATTGACACTTTTTAGGTATGATTGATTTATAAATGTGATAATATAGAGAATTGTAGTTTATATGTGTTGAAAATTGATTTGGTGATAATATTTATTGATTTGGAATTTTTGGTAAAATTTAGGAAATTTTCAAAATTTTTGGTATTTCTAGATTAGGAAAGATGCCAGGTGGCAAGATAATTGATAAGTGGTAATATAAATAAGAGTCAAATGATGGAAACTTTTATAAATGGTTTGGAGATTTGGAGCCAAATGGACTAGATGTTAAGAGACATTAGTTAGTTTAAGAAAATGATTTATTAAATTGGTTATTTAAGTGTTAAGTGTTATGATATATGTCATGACACTCACCAAGTATTTGTTACCTTGTTTTTCAAATTTTTTTTACCTAATTGAAAGACCATCTCTTGGCTTTCACACATTATTTTCGTTATTTATGTTCCCTTCTTCATTTTCTTCATTTTTTGTCTTCATCTACGACACTCTCTTCTCATCAATGTTGAACCTTGCTCTCATCCTTCACTTGCTACTTCAATTTTTGTTATCTTCATCATCTTACCACTAGAAAACCTAACCTACTCCACCTCCATGTTGATGACCGTGAGATGCATGGAAAGCTAGGGTTTCTTGGAAATTTTGAAGAAACTTAAGTAAATTAAGTAAGTAGCATGTTAATCTTCATGGGTAGTTGTAAATGAAATATTCATTATGAATGATTTAAGATTGAATGGCCATAATCATAAAGAGACATATATGTCGTAATATGGGTGTAAAAATAAAGAGTTTTATGATCTTTCTTTTAGTGTATTAATGACATTCTTGGGTTGGCTAAAGAAAGACATTTATAATGATCATTAGGAGAATAGATTGAAAGTGTAAATAGAGTTGATTTTTATGCTAAATCGTGGATGAATAAATGAATATATTCATGACTTGGTTTTGTTTTTATGATGAGTAATAATTCATAAACTGTTATAGAGAATTTTTTGAAGTAGAATGATCATTATAATGGTGTTTGGATGAGTGCAGTAAATTCATGGATGAATACATGTGTTTGTGTTCTGTTTTGAGAGTATGAAAACCATGAGTGATGAGTTGTTATGTAGATGTTATGAGCTATGAATTAAGGGTGTAATGAAAGTGAAAGTTATGTTAACCAAGATGTTGAGTTATCTTCTTAAAATGAGGAGAACTAGGATGATAGTTTAGAGGTAAAGTGAAGGTGATAATGGAGTTGAATGTGTGTTGAGGCATTGATGAATGAATGGACATGTTTGATGTCCTGCTTTATAGTTATGATTAATAGCCTTATATGACTTGTTTTGTAAATGTTTTAAATTGTAAATTGAGGTGAGAATGAAGAGGACATGAAGTAGAAAATATGATCTATGTATAAGATGTGTTAGATGTAAAACGTAGGAAGTTAAAAAAAAATCTGGAAAATTGGAAGAGAATGGTTGGAATATGTTATTTGTAGTGTTTGCACTGATTATGCATCTGTATTTTAGCCACAACTTGATTTGTACATATCCAAATGGGATGATTTTAAGTTAAAATTAAACTAGAGACATATGGTTACAAAATTCATGAAGGAATCGAATTTTCATTCTGTCTTTAAGAGTTTTAAATTTTGACTTGAAGTTGAGTACTGGGTGCAGTTACAGTTTGAGAATAGTAGGTAGTACTTTGTGCATAACTTGCAAAATACTGAATCAAATTGTATGAAAAGACATATGGGAACATTTTCTTAGAAGAATGTATTACCTAAATACCTCATTTTCTATGTCAAAATTGGCATGTAAAATTGACCTGAAAGTCTGTCTTGAGAAAAAACTGGAAAGGCCATTAACGTGAGTTATTCTTCTTTTATGTGATGTTTGAAATAACAAAATGGTAAGGTACTTTCCTATGATGCATTTAAACTTGAATGGGACTTGAAATGAACCTAGTTTGAGGTTGAATAAGTTGATAAAGTGTTGGGTATGTATAGGTTGTAATTAAGGCTACAATATAGTAAAAGGATTGTTTATATCAAGTGTATAAAATTCGAAATTTATGAGTGTTATAAGAATAAAAGTGTTCTTAGAAATGATAATATGATTGTAAAGAGATTAATAATGTGGATCAAGTAAGAATAAATGAGATTTTGGATATTATGTGATCATATAATGTTAGAATAACATTGGTGAATGATTGATTAATGATATTATAATAATCAAGTGTATTGAACCATGAACCTTAGTGCTTGATTGAATGATGAACTTGGAATAAGTTTGTATTATTGAGGTGTAAATCTAAGTCCAACTTAGACATCTATTAGCTTTGAAGTATGGATGATCATAAGATGTGAATAAAGGAAATATATCAGAGATTGCCAATGAACATGCATTGTACATAATCCATATATACATATGTGCAAAAATGAGTACTTATATAATTGTGCAAAGTTATGATGTGTGTAAATGTGTATGTGTTGCATGATATGAAAGGGAAAATAGAACGACAACATCCAGACGTTGCCGGGACTTCAAGATAATAGCTTTCTAGAGCAACCGGTGAGTAACCTAGATGGTCTCACTTAATTAATTGTTGTTTAAAATTATGTATTGAATTATGTTGTGAATTTGATTGTGTTAATTCCAGACATTAAATGTCCGAGGCATTTAATGCATAAGTGAGATATTGGAAGTGCTCTTTATATGTGAACTTGACGAAATAAATGCTACTCATCATTATTATTGAATGCGGGACCATGGTCCGATAATAAATGTGTTCTAAATGTGAAACTAAAATTTGATGGCCGCTGAAAATATGTAAATGTGATGCATTTCATTGCATGAAAGATAAAGGCAGTTGTGACCCGAGTTGCCGGTAAAAAGAGCTTAAAACTCATAATGTGATAAGAGCCTCTAGCTTAGTTACTATTGTACCCGGTATCCACTAAGAGATATGGGACATTATCTGATACAAGCTTGGTATCCATAAGAGATATGGGCTAGTAAAAAGGCACTCGGTCACAACAAAGTAATAAATGAAAATGAGTCTCATGTGCATTGCATTTATAATTGATAATTGTATTTTAAATGATTGAAATGATCGGTTTAACTACTCTGAATGTGATGTGTGATGCTAAGCGATAAATGAAATGATGCAAATTATGTGTTGACATGTATGAATTAAGTGAATTATCGAGGATGGTTACCTCACTGAGTTTGTAAAACTCACTAAAATTGCAATGTTGACATTTCAGGACCGAGAGAGGACACTAGTGATAAAGAGACTCTACAAGAAGCATAGTTCTTGTACTTTTGGAAAGAAGAAATGACTCAAAGGTCAACCAGCTAAGATTGAAGGATTAGATAGAATTTTTGTATAATTCCTTATGTGTGTAGCGTGTTTTGTATTTAGTTTTGATTATGTACATATAGGGATGAAATATGAAATGTTACAATGTGCATATTTAGTTTTTATTAAATGAAATAAGGAATTCATTTTTTAAATATTGTGACATTTACGTATTAATGATGATGTCATAATTAAGTTAGTGATCTGAGTGATCTAGTATGCCACCCTTGTAGGGTACGTATTCGAATATTACTCAGAATGTCGGATACGTGTTCTGCGAGAGTGAGGTGTTACATACATCCATGATGAATTATATTTACTTTAATTATCAAATAATTAATGTGGTATAAGGTTTTTTATTGTTATATTTTTGTGAATTGTTTTTAGATGTCTTACTTATTAAATTGATGGGAAATGTGTTAATGAAGTAGAGATTGTGGATAATAAATTGTGAATAATTAGTGAAAATTTAGAATCGGTGGCTTACCTAGGATAAGCTACACTCGATAGTCTTAAGTGGGTAGGTTGAGTTGATATGAGTGAGTGATGGCTAGGTATCTATTCGTGGAGCAGATACTAGGCATCCTGAGTCCCGGGGATATCTTATGCTGATGACTAGGTATCAAAGTGGTATCGGGATATCCTGAAACTTGGGGATATCCTGTGTCAATGGCTAGGTACTGGAGTAGTATTGGGGTGAAGATTGAGAAATCGAGGTACCATGTGTCAATAGCTATACATTTAATTATGTTTCCACTGATGAGAGATTATGATGAGATAAGCCAGCAGATCATTGGATTTACGCCTACTTGGATAAGCGGGCCCTAGAAAATTCAGTTAAATATTGGAATAAAGCATAAATGACAGTTATTATTAATACTTGTGTTAATCATAATTGGGTGAAATCTTTGAGATTTTTATTAACTGTTTGGATTACATTGAGGATTGTTGTATATATACGTATTATGTGTTTGATTAAATCGATTAACTAAGTGTTATAATTAATTATTGAGTTGCTTGGTTTTAAGGGTAAGGTCGGTTATCCTTATTGAGTTAGCAGCTCACCCCTTGCCTTTTTTTAGGAGATTGAGTGATTACTGATAACCTCAGAGTACAGGATGGACAGAGTGGAGTTTAGGTGGGCCAACAGATTACTTGTGTGTAAGTTTTGGAATATATATATATATATATTAAAAAATGTGACAACTCTGGTAGTTGTGTTATATAGAATATGTTTGTAACTGGCAAACAATCATCTCTTTTGAAACTAATGAGGAATTTGATAATTAATGATATATTTTGGGAATTATTTGGTTAATTATGAGTTAAGAATTTGGGAGCGTCACATTGGGTGGTATCAGAGCTGGTTTATGTTTTTAAGGACGAACTGATTTAAAAAAACTAATGATGTGTTCTTGTCTCTTTTAGGATGGCTTCAGGAGAGGATAATGTTGGCCTTGAGTCACCTAGGGAATCGAGTAGTTTGATCCATGCTCTGGATATGCCAGATAAGGGGGATGCCCAAGCAGATAGGGTAGGAGAAAAGGTGCCAATGCCACCACAGATGATGCAATAGGCTATTACTGCTACTCCAGCTCGAGGTGATTATGGGGTGGATCGAAACTATGAGCAGATCTTTAAGATTGGTGCAGTAAAGTTTCTAAGTACTACAGATCCTGAGGAAGCTGAGGCATAGTGGGAGCAGATAGAACTA
Organism: Erythroxylum reticulatum; assembly: GCA_025504915.1. Lineage (NCBI taxonomy): Eukaryota > Viridiplantae > Streptophyta > Magnoliopsida > Malpighiales > Erythroxylaceae > Erythroxylum > Erythroxylum reticulatum. The sequence goes on along the minus strand of JANSVA010066184.1, from coordinate 4,354 downwards.
ATTTTAGATCGTCTGGAGAGTAAATCAGAAAGAAGGTTACAGTACATTGTTTCTTTATTCTAGGGCACTGCGGTGACTTGGCGGAAGTCAGTGAGGAGATCCTATGAGACTCGAGAGATGACTTGGTAGGAGTTTCAGAGAGAGTTCAAACATAAATGCACTATGCAGATATATCGAGATTGAAAGAAGATGGAGTTCATGAGTTTGGTTTGGACAGAGGAGATGTCAGTAGCAAATTATGAGGCTCGCTTTGCAGCTTTATCTAAGTAGGTATTAGAGGTTGTGGCAAATCCTAAAGATAGATGTTACATATTTGAGCAGGGTCTGAGGACATATATTCATATGGGATTGGAAGCTGCTACTTCTGACTTCAACAAGTTACTAGAGACTGCACTTAGAGTGGAGGATGTAATAAAACAAAGTAGAAGGAGTAGAGAGTTAAAGAGGCGATCGGAGAGTCATCATGGAGAAGAGAGTCGATCTGCTAAGAGGGGAGCTACTCATTTAAGGTCTACTGGTGCACCAGGGATCTAAAAGAGCCGATGTCATATCAAGGGGGTGTGGTAGTTTCTACAGGTCTAGTGGAGGAGCTGGTAGGAATTTAGGACAGCAAAGCACTGCCAATGCACCATTAGTTGGATTTGGCAGAAAGGCTAGTTAAAGGTTCAGAGGATCTTTTTATAGAGGAGATGGAGGATATCCGAGTTGAGCCACTTGCGGGAGATTTCACATAAGACCACGTTGGGGACCTAGTGGGATCAGTCATGCATGTTATATTTGTGGAGAGTAGGGGGCATTTACAAAGGAGTTGTCTGATAGTAGGTAGAAGTCTAGGAGTGAAGGCAGAGGAGACAGTATAGGGTCAAAGTAGTGTCTTTGGTTCAGGAAAAGGTTCAGATGTGGTGGTAGAGGAGTGGATGTAGATCAACAATGGGTACGGGTACTACTAGGACATCCTTAGCTTAGAGCCAAACTTAGGTAAGGATATACCATATGATGAGGGAGGAGGCACTTGCAGCTAATGATGTTATTTCTGGTATGATTTCATTATTTGATATTAATGCTTATATGTTAGTAGACCCAGGATTTACACACTCCTACATTTCCTATAGTTGGCCTCCAAAGTTCCTGGAAAGGTTAGTCCTTTATGATATGACCTAAAGGTATCGTTACCAGTAGGAGATTATGTGGTAGTAAATAGTGGAAGGAGGGGAATGTAAGTGAGGATTGGTGGAGTGGAACTACCCGTTGACTTAATAGTGATGGATTTAAGGGATTTTGATATGATTCTTGGGATGGATTGGTTGGCACAACATTGAGCTATAATTGATTGTTATGCGAAGGAGGTGATGACAGAGTCTTTGGTTAACTTGAAAGTGATATTTGTGGGGGGTTATAGAGTGATTCTAGTATGTGTGATCTCGGCTGTTACTGCTAGATGATTGATATTAGATAGATGTAAGGCATATCTAGCTCATATTGTAGATACGAGGGAGGTGAGTCTTAGATTAGAGGATATTCCTATAGTAAGGAAGTTTTCGGACGTATTCTTAAATGATTTACTAGGGTTACTGCTTCAACAAGAGATAGATTTCACCATTGAAGCTACGCTTAGAGTGGCGTTGATTTCCATTGCACCTTACAGGATGGCTTCTGTTGAGTTAAATGAGTTGAAAAGGCAGTTAGAGGAGTTATTAGAAAAGGGTTTTATTAGACTGAACACATTACCATAGGGAGTTCCAGTGTTGTTTGTGAAGAAAAAGGATAATAGTATGAGACTATACATGGATTACCGGCAGTTAAACAGGGTGACAGTGAAGAATAAATATTTGTTACCAATGATAGATGATATTTGGGATCGGCTGAGGGGAGCTGTTATATTTTTCAAGATTGACTTGAGATCAGGATACTGGTAGTTAAGGATAGCTGAGTCATATATTCCCAAGATAACTTTTCGTACTCGGTATGGCCATTATGAGTTCCTAAGGATGTCTTTCGGGTTGATTAATGCACCAACTGCATTTATGGCATTAATGAGTAGGACTTTTCTATCACTTTATGATAGTGTTCATTGATAATATATTGGTTTATTCGAGGAGTAAATAGGAGCATGAGTAACATTTGAGGATTATGTTACAGATTTTGAGCGAGAGACAGTTGCATGTGAAATTAATTAAGTGTGAGTTTCGGATAGAGCGAGTAGTTTTCCTTAGACATGTGATGTCTTGAGAGGGAGTGCTGCTTAATCCTGCTAAGGTAAAGGCAATTATGGAGTGAGAACTACTTAGAAATGTATAAGAGATAAAAGAGTTTTCTAGGACTTACTGGGTATTATTAGAGATTTGTAGAGGGATTTTCGATAATAACTAGCCCATTAACTAAACTATTGAAGAAAGGAGTTCAGTTTGAGTGGAACGATCAATGTCAGGAGAGTTTTGAGGAGCTTAAACAGAGATTAACTTCCAAACCAATTTTGGTGTTACCATCGAGTGGTGGAGGTTTTGAGGTATATATTGATGCTTCGAGGATAGATTTAGGGTGTGTACTAATGCAACATGGAAAAGTGATAGCTTATGCCTCTCGTCAATTGAGATTGCATGAGTTGAATTATCCCACTCATGATCTACAGTTAGAAGTGATTGTACATGCTCTTCGGATTTGGAGACATTATTTGTATGGGGAAACATTTAAAATCCTTATGGATCATAAGAGTCTTAAGTATGTATTAACTCAGAGGGAGTTAAAATTAAGGTAGAGAAGATGGATTGAGTTGCTAAAGGATTATGATTGTATTATTGATTACCATCTAGGGAAGGCTAATGTAGTAGCAGACACTTTGAGTAGGAAAACTCTAGCGTAATGACTAGTTTGAGTGGAAACAGTATGATGCCATTGGAGGAGTTGAGGGAATTAGATGTGAAATTGGAGATTGATTATCTAAGTGGTTTATTGACGATGTTACAGGTCTAACTAGATTTGGGAGATAAGATCAAAGAGGCACAAACTCGGGATACCTATCTGATGTGGATGAGGGAGAGAATGCAACAGAATAAAAGGACTAACTCTTTAGTAAGAGCAGATGGAGGGTTGGTGATTGGGAGGCAAGTTTGTGTTATAAATGTAGATGGATTACAAGAGGAGATTTTGATGAAAGCTCACAATGTACCATATGCAATGCATCCGGATACTACAAAAATGTGTCAGTATTTAAGACTTTATTACTAGTGGCCAACAATGAGGAAAGATGTAATAGAGTTTGTGTCAAGGTGTTTGACCTGTCAATAGGTTAAGGCAGAGCATCAGGCTCTAGCGAGGAAATTAAGACCCCTAGCCATTCCGTCATAAAAGTAGGAGAAATTTTGATGGATTTCGTGGTAGAATTACTGAGGACCAGACGTAGACATGACTCAATGTGGGTGATTGTGGATAGACTGACTAAATAGTCTCATTTTTTACCTATACATCAGATAGACTCATTGGACAAGCTTGCCAAGTTGTATGTTGATGACATTGTGAGATTACATAGGGTTCCAGAGTTTATTGTATTAGATCGAGATCCACGGTTTACTTCTCGATTCTAGAGGAGATGACAAACAACTTTGAGAACTAGGTTGAATTTGAATACTGCATTTCACCCTCAGTCGGATGGACAATCGGAGCGTACGATTAAGACATTAGAGGATATGATCAGAGCTTGTGAGCTGAACTTTGAGGGTGATTGGGATAGATATTTACCTTTGATGGAGTTCGCGTATAACAATAGTTATCACTCTAGCTTCGACATGGCACCATTTGAGGCATTATATGGTAGGCGGTGTAGAGATCCGATATGTTAGGATATGGAGGGAGCCAGATTATTAGAGGGGCTTGAGTTGGTTCAGGAGATGTTGAAGAAAATAAAGGTGTTAAGACAATGCTTAAAAGTAGCTCAAGATCAACAAAAGAAATATGCTAATCAACATCGTCGGGAGATGGAGTACATTGTTTGAGATATAGTATTTCTTCGAGTATCACCTTGGAGGGGAATTCTGAGGCTTGGTAAGAGAGGAAAGTTGAGTCCAAGATATATTGGGTCATATGAAATTGTACAATGTGTAGCGCTTTAGCTTACAAATTAGCATTACCACTAAAGTTATCACAAATTCATGATATGTTTCATGTGTAGATGTTGAGACAGTACCGATCGGATCCTAGTCATATTATATCGAGGCCTAATATTAAAGTTACAAATGACATGACTTATAACAAGGAGCCAATGGAGATGTTAGATAGACAAATTTGGAAATTAAGGAGGTAGGAGATTCCAATCGTGTGAGTTTTATGAAGTCATCATCACTCTCCAAGAGAGGCGACT
>JANSVA010066173.1:0-12162 GCA_025504915.1 Erythroxylum reticulatum | reverse complement strand
CCTTTAATGATATCTTCAAATCCTTTGAGAATTTCTCAAATATAAGGATAGATTTGAGTTCCTTGACCCCAAATTAGGTTGGAACCCCTTGGTTTGACTTGAAGAATCAAAAAGATGGTGGAATTTTATGTATAGCCGAAACTTTCCTTCTTCTCCTCTCATCTCCTATCTTCTTCTTTCTTTTAATTAAAACTAAGTGTTTTAATGCCTAAATAAAGGGGTTGCACGGCCACACCATGTAGAAGGGTCTAGAATTTGACTCTTCTTTGACCAAACATGGTTAATTTACCAATTTACCCTTAGTTATGTGAAATTACCATTATACCCTCCAAACTTATCCTAAATTTGTAATTAAGCCCAAATTTGGGAATCACCAAAACTGTTATTTTCATTTTGGTCCTCGTAATTTTGAAAATTATAATTAAGCCCCTTAACTTGATAAAATTATGAATTAGTCCTCAAAGAATTGGAAAATTACATTTAAGTCCTTTAACTTTTGACAATTTGCAAATAAGTCCTTATATACATCAAGTTTTCCAATTAAGCTTTCTAAGTGTCCAATGAGTCTATAAATCACGTCTAATCACCTATAAGGCATTAGAACTCATTTAATTTAACCACCATGGTCATATCCATCCAACGGACTCAGTTTTATCCACTTAAAAGCTCATATATCAGAAATCTTCAAGATTCTGCATACTGATGAATTCTAAGTTCATGTAATGGCATATAACATTATAAATCATTAACATATACACCCAAATGACTTAAATACATCTTTGATTTCATATACAACCATATGTATATATCAATATACAGTAGTATCTTCAAATACAGTACAAAACAAAAGGGCTCCAAACGTTCGACGTTACAAGTTCAAGTAGTATTAAGGAACTACTCCTGGTCGTAAACCAAATTACTTAAATCTTAAAATTTAACCAACAACTATAAGATCACAAAAGAAAATTCCGTAATAAATAGATATGAAAAGAAAATTGATTAAGTTAATAAAAATAAAATTTTCTAATACTTTAGTCTTGATAGTAATGCCAAAAAAATTGATTATGAGTTTTTCAATTATATTAAAGATCTCTAAAAAACGTGCACCTATCATTCTTATATTATGGTCCAGTGAATACGAGTGTCAATCTTATGAGGATTGTAAGTAATAACACTAACCATGTTTTTATCATCTAATATAACAAACGAATGAATAATTTAAAGAAAAAGATTTAAAAACTCAAAAACTTAATATAAAATAAAAATAAAGAAATGAACAAGAATGGAATACTAAATTATAATCAAGATCTAGTTGTAGAATCCTAGAAGCTTTATATGCCTAAATTTATCTTAAATTAATTATTAACCATAGTTTCTTATATCAGTTTAAATTTCAAAGTTACAATGGTATTTTTTTTCTCAAGTAATTCTACCATATCCTTAATTGATTGAGATCTCTTTCCAATCAAAACTCCTAAGATTGTATTAACTCATTTTGTGAATTCCTGTGATAAATTTGACTATAACCTAAAAAATTTATTTATTCCTATCTCTAAGATTTCATATGACTCTTATTATCCATGTCACGGTCTATTCATACATGTGATTTTATAATTCCCATATATCAAAATTTAAAAGTAAATCAAACATTAATAAAATTCAATTCAATAATCATAAATAATTTACAAGTAAATTTAAGTCTTTCATTAAATCAAAGAATTAAACCAAAAAGAAAGGTTCTCGGATTCATCTCGTCTAGATCTATCATAATTTATTTTATGCTAAGAATAATAAACCTAACAAAATTCAAAAAAGAAAATAAGAATAAAGAAATAATTCTTATGGATCTTGAAATCCTTATTTTCTTTGAATAAATCTTTATGGAATCCTTTTTTTCCTCCAATTTTTTTCTTTTTTGGTCTCAAAATGCTATATTTTGTCTTTATAATTTTTGTAATGACATGATACCATCCGATACTAAATATTTCCTTTTATTCTCATAAATCCTAAAAAAATTTAAAGTTTCTTGACCATCGCAAATCTAATATAGGCCCATATTGGTTTCACATTCTTAACAACTTTAGAAAACTCTACTTTATGTAAAAATCACTATCAATATAGACCTCCAACAAAGACCCATGTTGGACTTTTATCTCAAATATGACGAACATAAGTTTATGTTGTGCTATATGGATTCATGTTCATGTTTATAGATTTCATATTGCTCCAACTTGCACCACATCAATCCACTTTGGATTAAATTTGTCTATATTTGTTGCTTTTTTTCATTAAAGAGCTATAACAAAGCCTTAAACAAATTATAATTCAAATCATGTACTAAATCCTATAAAAAAAACGCCCAAACACAAGCAAAATGCTCTCAAAATCATGGTAAAAATACAACATAATTTATTGCTAATCAATTAAGTATCACGTTCATGAAGAATTCTATTTCCTCATCTTTTAAGGGTGGATCATCAACTAAAAACAATGCCAAGATATTTATAGATATTTTGAGGAAAGGCTCTTAAATCAGAAGAAAGTTGAAGTTGGAAAACTAATGTATATGTTGATTTCACTGAAGTATGATGGAGTATTTGGGGTTAGAGCTCATCATAAGGATGTAGGATATAACTAATAAGCTAAGTAAACTTTAAGTCTCAATATAAGACTCATTTCTTATCCATTGGGCGATGAATACTTTACCATCTGAGTTTAATTCCTTAACGATAGTTTATAATGCTTAGAAGGAGGTTTAGAATTTGAATAAGTTTATTTAAATTTAATTTGAAAAGGAAGAAAAGATTAAGCATTTGATGTTTGAGTCTTTTAACTTTAAAGGTAATTATAAGAACCTAAAGAAAAAGTAGAAAAAGAATAAGGGTAAGAAGGATGGACAGGAAGAAAATAAACCATTTGGTGGGGGTTAAGAAAAAGATTGTGAAGTATTGGAATTATGATAAGATGGGAAACATAAAGAAGGTTTTTTGAAGAAGAAAAAAGAAAATTACATAACCTTAAGGGTTTAGTTTTTTTTGGGTCATCTTTGACAAATGTATCACTAAAAAGTTAGTGGTTAAGTAATGGTTCTTCAGTTCATATTTTTAATAATTACAGAAAATGAGGACCAAAAGGTGGTTAAGTAAAGGGGAAATGAACATATTCATAGAAAATAGAACTAACGTAGAAATGGAGGTATAATTTGGATTAGGGCTAATATAGTGTTAAAGTAAACTAGCATATATACCGAATTAATTTTATTTTATAGACAACGACATTAGATACTCATATGTTTTTACTAATTAAAAGGTCCCATTATCCCTTAATTCTATTATCACTAGTAAATGATTGTTGAATAAAGGTGTTTATTTTTTGGATTTTTGAAAGATCCTAATGAATTGATTATAAATATTAAAAAATAAGAAATTAAAAGGAGTTTAGTTTAGGAGAAGTCATTCACTTTATGGCATAAAAAACTAGATCATATTTCAAAGGAAAGAGTTAAAAGATTGATCAAGGATGAAATCCTTCTTAATTTGGTTTATAACGATAATAGTAATAGATCTGTTGATTATATTAAAGGTAAACCCATTAAAAGTATGAAAAAATGCCACTAAGATTAATTAAGTTTAAGAGATCATTTAAATGAATATCAGTGTAAAGAAATTATTTGTTACTTCTATTGAAGATTACTTTAGACATAGTTATCTATATCTTACTATTAAAAAGCAAGAGGCCCCATAAAGTTTAAAATATAAGCCAAAGTTTGAGAAGTAACTTAATAAACCTATAAAAAGATTTGTCTCAAGCTATAGTAGAGAGTAATGTGGTATATATAAAGATTTAGGTCAATAGAAAGGATCATTTGCTAAGTTTCTAAAAAGTACGACATAGTTGAACCATATTAGGTACACCTAAGGCATAATCACACATTAAAAGACATGGTGTGGAGTATGATGGTGAGATTAAATCTTCTTGAGTATTTGTATGACATTGAAAACAATATTCTATATCTTGAATTGTGTTCCACGTAAGTCAATTCCCAATACTCCTTTTAGATTATGAACAAACAAAAAGCCTAGTTTGAATCATTTAAGGGTTTATAGTTGCCTAACTAAGATAAAAAGTTATAATCTGTTAGAGAAAAAATTAGACCATATAACAACATATATGTTCTTTATGTGCTACCCCAAAGGATCAAAATGGTATAGTTTTATTTTGATTATAGTACCATAATTATAAAGGTGTTATAATGCAAACCCACATAGAAATTAACCCTAGCAAACCCATGAATGCTAATGAATCTTATCAAGAAAGCTAAATTAGATTTATGAGGAATTAATCTATTTACTATGAGGAATAAGAACAATGTTTATAAAGTAATTTGAATGCCATAAAGAGAGAATTTATGATAATTTTGAAAGTTCAACAAAAAAAAGGAATAAAAGCACTCATACTATCAAAATATAACTAAAACTATTTACAACACTTTTTAAATAATACATAGTTATAGTTTCAATGAAGAAGTATGATATGAGACACAAAAACTATTTACAATACTTTTTAAATAATACATAATTATAGTTTCAATGAAGAAGCATGAGCTGAGACACAATTGCATTCCAAAATAGTGTTTAAAATTAGAATTTTGACATTAATGAAACATATTAATTGATCATTTATGAGATCATCTCTTTTAAAAACTTACTCTTAAAAGTAACATGACCTAACACATAAATATATGTGAGATCATATTCATATTTCTCACTATCATTTAACTTCATATTTCTCACTATCATCTGACTTCATATTTAATCCTTTTACTATTGACTCTTGTAATTAATCCCTTAGGCATATATAATGGTTCCTTTTTCGGGTTAGTTACCATCTCATCATTCCTCTCTCTTTAAAAGGATTTGATCTCAAATCATCACCTACATCAAAATGATAAAGATTAACAATTAATAGAGTACCATAATATTATACTTACCTAGAATGTTTATCCATAATATTATACTTACCTGGAATATTTATCTTGTAAGCGTTATCTTTATTCCTCTTAATGATTTAAATTACAATACTCCCTTTTGTTTGTAACTTAGACCTCCTTAGTAGCAAGAATTTTTTCTTCTTTATATATACTCAAAACTAATCACTAAGTTCAAAGGTAGCACATTATCTTCCCTTTTTATTCTTGGTTGTATATTACTTATTCTTGTTTTTTATTTGATTTTCTACACATTCATGGAGTTTTTCATGTCTTATATTTCTACTTCCCATCTAAACTAACTCTTCCACCAATAGGTAAAGCTAATAAATCCAAAAGATTTAGTTGATTCAAACTATAATCAATCTCAAATGGTGATTAGTTGGCAGATGAATGTACACTCTTATAATACACAAACTTAACAAACAATAAGCACTCCTCCCATTCTTTAAGTTCCTCTTAATTATAATATAAAGTAAAGTGGTTAAGGTTTTGTTTACTAATTTAGATTGACCATTGATTTAGGATGACTAGTAGTAAAAATAATAACTTTTCTCCTAAACTTATCCTAAGAAACTTTTCAAAAGTAAATTAAGAACTTGTTATCATAATCTCTCACTATATTTTTAGGAAATCCATATAATTGTACAACTTTCATAAGGAATAAATCAACAACATTTGTTATATAACCTTTATTACAAGAAAGAAAGTATGTCATATGGAGAACCTATTAACTTCCACAAAATAAAGTTAATACCCTTTTTTATCCTAAGCATCCCTAAAAAAATGTCTATAGACATGTTTAGAGATGGTTCACTAATGATTTATAATAGATATACAATATTTTTAGCACTATTTTCATATCATATTGCTTGTATTTTGGATGATTTTGAAGGATTTGGTACTTAATTTAGAAAGTTTTTTTCATTTTAGGTTTTATTTTTGCCCATACAAGAAGAAAAAGTAGAGAAAAATTGGATTAAAATGGAAAAAATTGGAACATTTAGAGAAGCACCATAAAATATAGCATTATACATAAACTCGTGTTGATGTTCATGTTTAGATGTGGTTGCTTCTGTTTCTCCCGCACAACGTACACACCCTTATGTTTTCCCTTTGAAGAAGAACACGATACCTTATATGGTTTCATGTTGGAACCCATATTGGTGTTGTTATTTTTATAGAAATTTATTAAGGACATAGACAACTATCAAACCTATATTGGGTACTATGTAGCTTAATTTTTAACAAAATAGGAGGTGAAAAAAGGTTTTGTAGGCAAGGAAACAACTCAGAGTCACTTTGAAGCTTTTTGCATCAACCTTGATCAAGAATTTAACATTCTATGAAGATAGAGGAAGATTTTAACAATTCTTTATAGATTTCAATATTCAAGAACATAACTTCTTTTTCTCATTTTCTTTATTGCTTTTAAATTTATATTCTTTGTGTCATTATGAACTAATAGGGATGTAGATCTAGGTAGGGAGAACTTAGGATGCAATATAATATAAAGCATTCTTTGATTTGAAGCCAATTGAGATGCGCGCCACTAGGGCGACTTGCTTCGTCAGAGCTCACTATTTTTCATTTTGTTAGGAGTCTTTGGCTTAATAAAATTTTAATTTACTTATGATTTATTTTTCTTTTATGTTGCTTAAGTTGAAGGTAAAAAATTAGAAGATTCATTATTTGATTCATGCATTGAAATTTGAGAGACAAGATGTGTGGTTAGATCACAGTATAGAAAAGTCGTAAGATCTTACTAGGTTAGGGTAAAACCTACCAAGAGAGTTTATAGAATGAACTAAAGCATTCTTAGGTTATCTAGATTCAAAAGGGATTTTAGTTAACTAACCTTTGAATGTGGATTGTATGTCTTAAAAGGGAACATAATTTAAGTTACGAACTCTTACTGGTCTAAGAACTAGAATGATTCATTAATATAAGGATGAAATTGAATATAGTAAAGTCTTAAGAGACCCTGGCCTAAATGTAGCTAATTCATTAGTTAATATAATCTTGATCATTGATTTGCATTAGTGATTAGATTTGCTATTTATTTTATTTTTCTTACCTATTCATCAATAATGATTGATCTATCTTATTAAGTTTGTAGGTAGTGGGTAGTTAATTGATAACCCTTATTGGATTGACCTATACTCACCAATGGTAGCTACAGTTACACTGTGTGCTTGCAATAAAATAATACAATTATGTTTTTTAATGTATCCAAAGATTAAGCATTAATATTTATACATTTGTAAATTGATTAGACTAGATGTTTTGGTTTCTTTTGCAATTTCATTATATACTTAATGAATGTTTTAATTCTTTCTCTTTTAAAGATCACTTCTTGTATTTACAATTTTAAGGATCCTAGGAATCTTGTTGAGCCAGACCTTGATTTTGAAAGGATCTTGCGTATAAGAAGAAAACTTCAGAGGAGAATAAAAGCTAAGGAAGCAAAGATGGATATAGAAAGTGTAAGGTCATTGAATGAATTTTTTGAACTAAATGTCCAAACATCCACTCAGACATCACAAGGCCCAATATCAAATCCATTAAATTTGAGTTAAATCCCTCCTTATTGTCTATGGTAAAACATAATCAGTTTGGAAATTCACCATCTAAAGACCTTAGTCTGCACCTATTGACTTTCTAGACTACTATGACACATTGAAGGTGAATGATATGTCTCTCAGTGCCATTAAGCTAAAATTTTTCTCTTTCTATATGGAAGATATGGCTTGAGTATGGCTATAGACCTTACCAGCAGAGTCAATCACCATTCTGAATAAACTCTTTTGTTCATTTTTGGTGAAGTGTTTTCCTCCAAGGAGGACTGCACAAAATAAAATTTAAATCATCACTTTTTTCCTAGGGGGGAAGGTAAGTCTTGATATGAGGTGTGGGAGAGATATAAGGAGTTATTGAGGTTATATTTGCATTATGGATTAGAGAAGTGGATGATGGTTCAGACCTTCTACAATAGAATAACTTAAAACAGTAAAATCTTTATGGATGTCACTATTGGTGAAGCCCTGATGAATAAGATGGTAGACAAAACATACTCTTTAATTAAGGACATGGGCCAAAACCACTGTAAGTGGTTGAATGATAGATCCACCCTTAAGAAGATTCCAAGTAAGTATGATCTAGACAACCTGGATCTTTTAGCTTTTAAGTTAGATGCTTTTTCCAAGAAATTTGACTATATGAATGTTAATGTTATTAAGGTTACTAGTATGGTTTGTGACATTTGTGGATTCCTAAAAAACTTAGCCTCAATTTTCCAATTGAGGAACCAATTTTTACATCATCCTTATTTGGAATATGTTAATTTCATTAAGAACATCAATTAAAAGAATAACATATTTTCAAACACCTAAAATCTTGGAGGAATCACCACACATGCTCCTACATAAATAGGTTTAATCCTACACCTTATAATATGTAATCAACTGGTTTCTAACCTAGACCATTCAATCCTCCTCCCTAAATAGGTTTAAACCTCTTAGGTTATCTAGATTTAAAAGGGATTTTAGTTAACTAACCTTTGAATGTTGATTGTATATCTCAAAAGGGAACATAATTTAAGTTACGAACTCCTACTGGTTTAAGAACTAAAATGATTCATTAATGTAAGGATGAAATTGAATACAGTAAAGTCTTAAGAGACCCTAGCCTAAATGTAGCTAATTCATTGGTTAATATAATCTTGATCATTGCTTTGCGTTAGTGTTTAGATTTGTTATTTATTTTATTTTCATTAACCATTCATCAATAACGATTGATCTATCTTATTAAGTTTTTATGTAACGGATAGTTAATTGATAACCGTTATTAGATTGACCTATTCTCACCAATGGTAGCTACAGTTAAACTATGTGCTTCCAATAAAATAATACAATCATGCCTTTTAATGTAGCTAAAGATTAAGCATTAATATTTATAGATTTGTAAATTGATTAGACTATATATTTTAGATTTTTTGTTTTATTTTAGTTTCATTATTTACTTAATGAATGTTTTAATTCTTTCTCTTTTGTAGATCAATTCTTGTATTCACAATTTTGAGGATCTTAGGAATCTTGTTGAGACATGCCTTGGTTCTAAGAGGATCTTGCATATAAGAAGAAAACTTCAAAGGAGAATCAAAGCTAAGGAAGCAAAGATGGATATAGAAAGTATAAAGTTATTGAACGAATTTGTTACACTAAATGTCTAAAGATCCACTCAGGCATTATGAGGCCCAACATGAAAGCAGTCAAATTTGAGTTAAATCCCTACTTATTGTCTATGGTGCAACATAATCAGTTCGGAAGTTCACCATCTAAAGACCTTAATCTGCACCTATTGATTTTCTGGAGTGTTATGACACATTGAAGGTGAATGATATGTCTCTCATTGCCATTAAGCTAAAATTTTTCTCTTTCTATTTGAGGGATAAAGCTAGAGTATGGATATAGACCTTACTTGCAATATCAATCACTATTTTGAATCAACTCTTTTGTTTATTTTTGGTAAAGTATTTTCCTCCTGACAAGACTGTACAAAATAAAATTTAAATCATCAAAATTTTCCTAGTGGGAAGGTAAGTCTTGATATGAGGTGTGGGAGAGATATAAAGAGTTATTGAGGTTATGTTTGCATTATGGATTGGAGAAATGGATGATAGTTTAGACCTTCGATAATAGAATGACCTAAAACACTAAAATCTTTATGGATGTCACTATTAGTGAAGCCTTGATGAATAAGATGGTAGACAAATCATATTCTTTAATTAAGTACATGGACCAAAACCACTATAAGTGGTCGAATGATAGATCCACCCCTAAGAAGATTCCAAGTAAGTATGATCTAGACACCTTGACTCTTTTATCTTATAAGATAGGTGCTTTGTTTAAGAAATTTGACTATATGAATGTTAATGTTATCAATGTTACTAGCATGGTTTGTGACATCTGTGGATTCCTAAGAAACTTAACTACAAATTTCCAATTAAGGAATCAATTTCTACATCATCCTTCTTTGAAATATGTTAATTTCATTAACAATACCAATCAAAAGAATCACATATTTTCAAACGCCTAAAGAAGTATCGGCAATAAAAAGGTTGAATTTAAATTACCTAATGTTATTAAATATCCTTTTCCTAAACTTCTTTTTGTAGAATTAAGCTGACATACCAAGTAGTGAGAGAGGAGTTAGCTAAGCTTAAACTAGACGATCCATTTAAAGAGTCCTTAGTGAAAGATGACTCCTTACCTAATGAGAGAGAAGACTCCAAAAGTATAATTTAAAATTATCCCTTCTACCCTTAGATATGACTTCCTTAGACTTAACTTTACGTATCTCATGATTTTGAATGCAAACCTAAGAAAATTTGAAACTAAAAAGATGTTGGATATTCTTAGGTTGCATCAAAATGTAAGGGGATATACTATTGATGACATTAAAGGTATTAATCTGCCTATTTATCTGCATAGAATATTGTTTGAAGATGATCATAAGCCCTCCATTGAGCATCAAAGGAGATTGAATTCCAATATGAAGGAAATGGTTAAGAAGGAAGTGCTCAAACTACTAGATGTTAGGATAATCTATCCTATCTCTAATAGAGAATAGGTTAGACCCGTCCATGTAGTTCCTAAAAAGGGAGGCATGGCTATTATAAAGAGTGAGAATGAAGAAGTAATACCTATTATAAAGAGTGAGGCATGGCTGTCATGGGTTAGAGGATGCGCATAAATTGTATGAAATTGAATAAAAGCAACATGAAAGATCATTTTTCCTTCCCGTTATTAATCAAATGCTTGAAAGGTTAGTAAAGCATTATTATTTTTGTTATATGGATGGTTACTCAAGCTTTTTTGCAAATCCTTATCCACCTTAATAACTAAGAAAAGGCCATGTTTACATTCCCTTGTGATAGTTTTGCTTATTGGAAAATGCCTTTTTGTATTTTTAATGCCTTTTTCAATATTATGGAAGTTTTCATGGATGATTTCTCCATATACGGCGCTACTTTTTATTTTTATCAAACTAATTTATCTAAAGTGTTACAATAATGCGAAGAAGTAAATGTAATTTTAAATTAGGGAAAATGTCACTTCATGGTAAGGAAAAGAATTGTCTTAGGACATTTGGAGTCCAAATAAGGAATTAAAGTTGACAAAGTAAAGGTAGTAAGTAATTGGGAATATGCAAACACTCACTAATATTAAAAAGCATAAGGAGTTTTATAGGATATGTTACCAGTGTTTAATTAATGATTTCTCAAAATTTGCTAAACTTTTGACCAACTTGCTTCTTATGAATGCTTGCTTTATATTTTTGACAAAGTTTATCTTGATACATTTTGCAGTTTAAAGGAAGCTTTATATCCTACAAATAAGATAAATTAATAAACAATAATAATTTTTGTAATTTCATTATGCAAATACTAAAAATCAATTAACTTAATTAATATTATGCATAAAATATGGATTATAAATAAAATAAAATTGATCATCTTAGTATTATTATATAATAAATAAAATTGAATAAAACTTAATTTAATGCAACATTAAAATATTATTTTTAATAAAATAATTATTTATTATATATTTTGTTTTTAATAAAAGTAATGATATATAAATATGATGGATTAATATCATCATCATCATTACACCTAGTATGAAGTCTCGAAATAAAGCGAGATCTGGAAAGATCTGATAGTACGCAGCCTTACCCTTACAGAGTAGAGAGGCTATTTCCGGTAGACCCACATGCAGATATGACAATAAATGAGTAATGCAGGTTAAAGAGTAAATAAGTAAAACTGACACACTAAATTAACTGACACGCTAAATTATTATGTAAATAAAATTACAATAATATATAAATAAATAAAATATAAAATATAACTAAAGGATATAGGCGAAAACAAAATATAACATGAAAAAAAATAAATAATAATAATAAAGTATAGAGTAGTTGATAAAAGGTTAGAAAAAAAAGTTGTTAAATAAATCTCTTTTACTGCGTTGTTTAAATGTCAATCACCCCTTGTAATGTAGGTGAACACATCAGGTAAACTACTCTGACGACAATGGTTAACAAAGGAGTTTATAACGCATAATTTCTTAACTTTAGGGTCTTTTTTTAAAAGCGAAGAGTGTTTTGCTCGA
>JANSVA010066152.1:0-12162 GCA_025504915.1 Erythroxylum reticulatum | reverse complement strand
TTAGGAAACAAGCATAGTTGCAAAAAATTGTAAAAAAAACAAGCAAGCTAGAAAGAAATGGATAATAAATGAATTTTGAAATGGATAATAAATGAATTTTTACACAAGTTCAAGAGGAATCAGAATTGGCTAATTACTGAGACGATAGATGATATTTAATGAATATATGTATTATAGGTGGCTAAATTCCAATATTATAGGGTTAAATAGGAATCCAATATGATGTTATAAGGATTTATGAAAGTTATTATGTAAAGTTATGGTCTTATGGACAAGAGTTACAATTTAAATTGGACTTGATGAAAAGTCAAGACAACCAATGGAGCAATTCAAGAATATATTAAAGAAGGAATACAATGAATTCAAATTGAGGAATCTTAAGACTTTTCTAAAAGAATTTATGAGTATAAGAATACAGCGCAAAATTGTTCACAATAATATGACATTTAATGGATTCTTTTGTGAAACCCGTACAAAAATCTCGATCAATAAGCTAGGGGATACTCATGTTGTTTTAATAACTTGAATTTATGAAAACAGGGATATTATGATCAAATTCATTGATCATTTATGTCTAAGAGTGAGGATAAAGATAAAGGTTACAAAATGGGAAGGCATTATATCACCAAAAATAATAAAAATTCAAAGTTCAAAGTAATGGATTCGACAAATAAATTCATTGTTGATTTACAAGTAAGAATATGTCAATGTAGACTTGGGACTTAACAAAGATCGTGGTTGCTTGTATGTCATATTAAAGGGAGGATTATAATGTTTAAGTGATGAATATTATTTAAAGAGTTGTCTAAAATTTTAAATAAAGATTGAAAATTGATTGATATTTTTCTTTATATCAATAATTAATTTAACCACAAGTGTATGGCTTAGTTATAGCTAGCACAGGCAAATACGAGTCGATCCCACAAAGATAGTATGTATTAGTAATTAGCCTTCTCCTATTATCTATCCTACAAATTGGATGTATGGCTTTTCATGAAAAATGAAACTTAAACAAGTAAACTAAGATTGGAAAGAATAACAAACGTAGAAGACTAAGGAAATTTCTTAGAAAATTCAATATCAAAGATTAGTGTCTATATGATGAATTCCCTTAAAAATCATGAAATAATTAACCTTTTATCATGAAATTATTTCATTGATTATTGGACTGTGAAAATTCTTATCTGATGTTAATAACTCTCTCGAGACTATTAATAATTATTCCATCAGTTGATTATAAAAAATCTTTCAAGTTAAAACCCCAAGGATTGCATTATCAATTTATGAATTCTGTTAATAGGTTTGACCCTAATCTAGATGATTTATTTTGACTTATCTCTAGGCTTGCAATCAACTCCTTTCAATTTTGGTAGATCTATTTATGCAAAGAATTTCTCAATCTCAATTAAATGAAATCAAATCATGAACTATATTAGAATGAGCATAAAACACATAATTAAATCACAATAAATCAATCAAAATAATAGCATTGAATAAAAGATTAAGACATATCATATCATAAACTAGGGTTCATCATACCTTGACAATAAAAAGTGTTTATTTACTTATAATAGAAACGAAATAAAATATAAATATGCAGCACAACAAATAGAAAAAGAGTTCATAATTTCGAATCTCCTTTTCTTTTCTGTTGAATCTTTTTTCAATTTTGGATTCGATGTAGCCTTCTATCGAATCTCTTTTGAACTTAACTTCATGTTTTCATCATCTCTGGGTCAAAATTGTAACCTTTCTTAATGTTTTCCAGTTACAAGTTTGTTGTTAAATTAACTCTCTCCTTGTTTTCCTTCGTCAATGTCCTTTTATAATAAAATTTAGGATTTTTTAGACAAACATGATCTGGCACACTAATGTGTAAGAGAT
Organism: Erythroxylum reticulatum; assembly: GCA_025504915.1. Taxonomy (NCBI): domain Eukaryota; kingdom Viridiplantae; phylum Streptophyta; class Magnoliopsida; order Malpighiales; family Erythroxylaceae; genus Erythroxylum; species Erythroxylum reticulatum. The sequence continues at coordinate 10,278 of JANSVA010066152.1, read as the reverse complement.
TATGTATAATAAAAAAATACCTGAATCAACGAATTTACATAGGAATTGAGACTTACATGGGCACGAATATAATCATGTACCTCTAAATTTCTTCAAAACTTTGTTTTATGACAACATTTCATCCAGATTTTTTTTATTTTTGCCCATATAGGCAATTATAATCTATAAATGCACTTGAAGCAAATTAAGTATCAAAAATAAAAAAACTACAAAATATCTAGCAAAATTCATCAAATATAGTTGTATAATTATAGTCAAATATGCATCTATTAAACATCTCTACACTTAAGCTTTTGCTTGTCCTAAAGAAAATTATAATCTAAATTATCAAGTTTACAACATCTATCTCTCATTAATCTCAACTTGTCCATTCATACTTTAAATCATTAAATAATATTAGTCAAATTGACTTACAATTAAAGTCAAGTTATCCTAGAACTAACATCATAAGTCAATATAAATATTAATCACTTCAATAATCTCATTGACATCAAAAGCATAAACCTTAACAATCTTACCAAGATTTCACTCAATACACTTAAGTGTTTAGGTTGAAAAATATCAAACTCTTAAATCAATACATAGTTAAACTCTTACCATAGGCTTGCAATTTTATCATATATATTGTATAAAGATTTTGCTTTAGCTTGGGAGTATAAGGAGATGTCATTTCTCAATTTCATAGTCTTTTTCAATCGCAAAATACTTCAACAGGAATTTCTTCACCATTTCTTCCTATGTATTCAGTGAAGATAGTGGCATCAAATTTAAGCATAGTTTGGCCCTCCCTCTTAAATAAAACAAGAATAAGTGTAGTCTGATGGTGTCATCATTAGCTCTATTGATTTTAAAAGTATTGCAGATTTTTAGAAAATTAGAGATGAGTGCATTCAAGTCTTCATCTTTAAGTCCACCAAATTGGACTAATTGTTGCCCCATTTGGATGAAGCTTAACTTTATCTCCAATTTTTTATCATCAACATTTAGTCTCAAATGTTGAACTCTGTACTAATCAAGTATAGTATAGAATAGTCGAACATGATTCTGAGTTGGTTAGCCATGTTGTACGATTCTTTAGTGTGTTATTGACCACTCAAGTCTTCAATTTGATGATCTAGCTCAAACTCATATAGTTATGACCTTTGAAGATTCTTGCACATTATTCTTTTGATCTTTGGGTCTACATTTATTAAACTCTCATAAGTGCTCCTGATCATAAACTTACCAAGAATCTAAGTCTACAAAAAGAAAGGAAAAAAAATAAAAACTTAAAATAAAAACAACAATAAAACAGAATAAACTAAAAATAGGTAGAGTAATGAAACTGAGGTGTTCCGAATGTTACCATTATTGGTAATGACGCTAAAAACTTGATTGATATGTTTCTTTATATCAATAATTAAATTAACTACAAGAGCACTATGTAGTTATAGCTATAATAGGTAAGAACAGGTTGATTCCAATCCCCCTAAAAATTATTAAATAATTAACCCTTTATTGTACAATTATTTTATGGATTATTGGACCATGAAAATTCCTATATTATGTTAATAACTCTTTTAAGACCACTAATAACTAATTCATTAGTTGATTAACAAAATATGTCTAGTTAAAACCCCTAGGATTGCATTATCAATTTATGATTTCCGCTATTAGGTTTGACCTTAATCTAGAGGATTTATGTCAACCTATCTCTAGGTTTGTAATCAAATCTTTTCAATTATGGTAGATCTATTCATACAAAAGGATTTCTCAATCTCAATTATATAAAATCAAATCATTTGCTAATACTCTGAATATATTATAACAAGCATAAAGCATATAATTGAATCACAACAAATCAATCAAAATAACTGCATTGAATAAAAGATTAAGGCATATTATATGACAAACTAGGTTCATCATACGTAGACACAAAAAATCTTTTAGTTATTCGTAATATAAAACAAAATCAAATATAAACATACAAAAAAATCTAATAAAAAACAAATAGTTCATAATTTTTCTATTATATTGAATCTTTTTGTATGTTTGGATTGGATGTATCCTTCTATCGCATCTCTTTTGATGTTAACTTCGTGTTTTTCTCGTCTCTGGATCAAAATCGTCACCTCTCTAAATGTTTGATGTCTCAAGTTTGTTCCTAAATTCAACTCCCTCCTTATTTACCTACGCCCACATCCTTTTATAGTAAAACTTACGATTTTTAGGACATACACGGTCTGATAAGCAGGAGTGTAAGAGATCTTGTATAATCAAAAACACCTAAATTTGTAAATTTACACCGGCACACACACGACCTTGTACCTATAAATTGCTTAAAAAAAATTTTTCTACCACGTTTTTATCCAAATTCTTCTCCTTTTAGTCCATGAAGGCAATTATAACATATAAATATCCTTAAAGCAAATTAAGTGTAAAAAATACAACCCAAAAATAAAATATCAAGCAAAATACATCAAATATTGTTTTATAATTATAGTTAAATATGCATATATCAAATATATTCTTTTATCTTCCAAATTAAAAATTAATATTGAATGTATTTATTTCAACCATTTTGTATGGATTATTATTGGCTAAACGTAGCATCTAAATAACATATATTTTTTCTTTAACTTATTTTCTTCTATTTTGTGATTTTTTTTTCTAAAAGGCTAGTTTCTTCCTTTTTATATAATAGTTTAGTTAATATTTTCAAATGTGGATAAAAATTCACAACCTAATATAAACTTCCTAGAAAAAAATTTGTTCCATCGTTTTTGATGTCTTAAATAGAAATGGGACCAAAATCAAATTTAGATTTACAAGATCTATCACTATGCTTTGTTAAAGAAAAATAGAGAAAAGTTTAAAGGGAAAGGAAATGGAATTAAGAGTCCTAACTAGAAAATTGAGTTTTAGGATTCAATTGTAAAATTGAAAAGGTGTTGACTACCCTACTTTACTACTTAAGCAGTTATCTAGGTTTTTTTTTCTTTCTAATTCGGGATCTTGAAAAGATAATTTAGGAGTGAATTTTAGAAGCATGTTGAAAATAAGCATTTTGATTAAATGTCTAGAAGTTTATGGTTTTATTTATAGATTAAAATAAAGCATTAAATTAATGTTCAAAAATAAAATTTATAACATGTGAGTGAATTACTATGAGTTTATAGTTTTACCTAAAATTTACAATAAAACACCTAAAGATGCCTAAACTATGTCATAAGGCTTGAAGGTCTTTTATTAACTTAAAAAAGTAAACATTGAAGGCACTTTTAATACATTGGCAAATGGAAGAACTTCACTAAACTTAACAATTTACTATGAAAAAAGGAGAGATCTAAAGGCTTTTAAATGGGCCTAAAGATCTTAGGCTAAAGATTAATAGGAAAAAGGTATTAGAACTTAACGAGACTGTAAGCTAAAACTTAAGAAAATTAATAAAGCCAAAGGACAATTTTCCTAATAAGCCTGTGGGCCTTAAAACTACCTTAAAACTAAATAAGATTATTAGATATAAGATGAAATAATCCTAAAGGTCCTATGGGCCCAAATCTAATTTCTAGTGAAGAAAATTAGGGTTATATTGGTAATAGGCTTTTCTCAATCTTTATTTTACCTAGTTAGACTAAGCTCTCTCCCTTTTCATTGAAACTCTCAATGGAACACAAACCAACACAATAATTAAAATTAAAATTAAAATTAAAATTAAAATTAATGTTATTTTTAGGATTGATTTTTGGTTTAGGTTAAAGTTATACTAAACCAAGCTTCCTGCCAATTAATTTCAAAACCATCAGTTAGATTTTAATCATCTTAATTCCTTTTCCACCAATGTCATTTTTGGAGTTTCCTTAACTTGTTTATTCTATCATAATTTGATGTTCCTTTCTAAGGTATCACATTTGTTTGTCTCTTGCATTGTTTTTTGCTTTTTTTCAACACTTTGAGTCTCTTATTTTATCAAAACAATCCTTTATTGTCCAAGTATGCAATTTAGTCCTCTCCACATTTTAAAATCAAACCTTATACAACTTCCTTTTACATTTTATCCCAAAATTCCTATTCCCTAAATCTTAATCCAATTTCTATTATGCCTCCAAATTAACCCAACATTTCCTAAAATATAGAAAATGCTTAGAAAAATATAGGTCCTTAAGAGTATAAAACACTAGATATTTTAGTCTTCGTGGGTTCAACCTTAACAATTCCTTGTCTAATAACTAGCCTTCATACATAGGGATAGTTCACCCATATATGCTCCCGTACACTCTTTCACTACTCCTATTGGTGGAATTATATTTTTCCATGCCTTAGATGAGCTTTTGAAAATTATTTCCTTAGGTCTTCTATTGTTTGAGAATATATGACTATTCCTCTCTCTTTCCATATAATGTATACCAATAGTATATTTTAATTATTTTCTAATTCTTGTAAACAAAAAGCTATGGATATAATAAAACAAAATGGTACAAGATTAAGCATCTATTACTTTATTGTTGTTTTCTATCTAAGATATTTCAAGAAATTTCTTTTTTTGAATTCTAAGGTTCTTTCTATTGGTGTTATTGTTCTTTGTCTAATGTAATCATCTAGAAATCTAACTTTTGTTTAGATAAGCCCAATTTTCAATTTTAAAATTTTTATGTCAATATTTTTAATGATATATAAAAATATTTTTATTAGTTTAAAATGTTGTTTGATTGAGGAAGAGAATACTAAGACATTATTAATGTTGAATATATAAAATTTGGACTATGGTAAAAAGATTTCTTTCATAATTCTTTGGAATTCAATCAAAGGAATTTTTAAAACTCAAATGACATAACTTTTCTTTAAATTGTCCAAACAATATAACAAAACAAGTTATCTAAGTATCTTTTAATCCTATTTGTGTTTTCTAAAAGCCAAATTTCATATCAAACTTTAAGAAAATATATGCATTACGAAGATTTTGTAATATGTTTTTTTAATCAAATACAATATACCTAATTAATTAGTTGGTTTATAATATTATAAAGTGGATACTCCTCTTTATTATTCATAAATTTTATTTATATAGAAAATTTTACAAACTAAGTCAAACCCAGTGGGGGAATCAACTTTTCTTAAAATACTTCATAAAGTTATTTGTGTGCAATAATTCTTTATTCATTTGTATTGGCCTAATTTTTATAGAGATTTGTTTTGTAATAAATCTTTTTCGTAGGGTAAATCCATTACATATTGTTTTCTATTCCAAAAGCAAATTGATATATTAGGAAATTTTGTCATTTTATTTACTTTTTACTTCTTAATTTTTATTATATAATATTTATTATTTAACTAAGTGTCAATTTTTTATAGATAGAATGTCTCTTTTTAAATGGTTTAGTTATTTTTCTTACATGTTCTATATAGTTTATTTAATTATCATAAATAAAGCATGTTTTTATTTATTGTTTATTTTTATTAATATATAATAATGGTTTATTAATTGTATAAATAGGGAACCTAAGATATCTCATGATAAATATCTTTGACTACAAGAAACAAAAATTAAATAGAAATTTATTTATAAAAGTATGCATACATTTTATAATTAATCTATATTTTTAAATTTTTAATAGCTTTAATCTTTCATTATTTTTTTAAGCAAATTTTAAGAATTGCACTAGTTATTATATAGTTTAGATAAACTTGTATGTCCAATAAGACAATCGTATCTATTAAAATCTTTATTTATTTTAAGAGTGATTGTTATAAAGTACTTCTGTGAGTTTATTTAATTTAAATTGAACAAAGAATTTTTTTGCATTATTCATTTTTTAATGTATTATTCATTTCAAGAATGTTAAATTCAACATTTTCATGAAGACCTTGTTGCTTATTTTCATTAAGGGGGTGCTTGGTTGATGGATTTAAGAAGAGGTTAATCGGTAAGAAATGAAAAATTAGTAGTTGGTTATTAATTATTATTATAGGGGCAATAGTTTGATATCCTACTTTTAGGAAATCCTTCATATTTTCCATTTAGTAGAGAAATGAAACTCATTCCATAGTAGTGACTCTTTTTAAAAATATTTTAATACTAATTAATTAAATATAATTAATTAAAATAATAATATTAATTAATTAATTATATTATAATTAATTACAATATAATTAATTCATTAATCAAAATATTGTACTTATTCTAATAGATCTTGAATTGTGTTTTACTTTTTATTTTTAAAATGTAGTTATCTCGTGATGAAAAGTGAAAGGTGAATTGAAATTTTTTAAAATTTTCTTTATTTTATCTATTCAGTTAAGTTATAGGAAAAAGATGACTCTTCAATGTTTTAACTAAAACTTTCAGAAAAGAGTTGTAACTTTGTAAGATAATTGTATATGGTGTATCTCCTAAAAAATGTTTAATATTTTATTAATTCATTAATTTTTTAGTATTAGAATTAATAATTTTTAATTTATAATATTCATTAAAAGATTATTTATATTCTAAATTATAAAATATCAATTTTACAAAACTAATAATTTTTGTCAAAACTATTTAATAAAAAGAAATCAATAATGTAATATACGAATTAACTTAATAAATTTTATTCAAATTAAAATGAAGAAATTTCTATTCATTTGAGTTGATTATATAATATGAAATTTAAAATTTCTCTATAACTAATAAAAAACATCGTGTAAATGTAATTGAACTTATTTGTAGTTGAGGATTCTTAAATTTTACCAATAAAAAATATATTATTCATCAAAGTTCATTAATTTATTAAAAAAACTAAATTTAAGATTTAGTTGGCTTAAACCTATAATCACATAACTAATTTTCTTAAAAATGAATTTCTTTACATTATTTTTTAACAAAACGTTGGAGAATGGAGCTCTCTCGTCTCTTTAGACTTTTGATGACCTAAACATTTACTCTCCTCTTTTTGAACTTGTATCTGATTAACCCCAACTTAGCTTGCCCCCCTTTGTTCCTCTCTTCTTCACCACTTCCACAATGATTTTACTTGCCTATACTACCTCTAGGATGACATTTATGTCTTTCCAAGAACTCATTTGAGCTTGCCAACTTTTATTGCTAGTTTTTTGGAACCCTCTTCTGTATACTAAACACTTCTTTCCTTTTTTTAATCTAAAATGACTAGTAACCATTCAGTCATTAACCAAGACAAGGAAGAATTTCCTTCGTTTCCCTCCTCCTCTAGCTTAAGTCATCTATTCCTTGCAAACACTCTCAACACCCTAATCCCACTGTCTACAACCACATTATCACCAAACCACCTTCAACCTTAGCTCTAAATCATCCTAGTGATTAAGTGCAAAATAGGATATTTTTATGGAGGCAAGCTGTTAGAGATCCATCTAACAACATATTGTTATACTTCTGTCCACCACAATTTAGAGAAGGTATTAGAATGGTTTCTCCTATAGTTGAAGTATTACAAGAAAGAGCATCATCTTAAGTTGCAACACTAGTTGGATACTTCCTTGGTAAGAACCCCTCTTTCCTTGCTATGAATAAATGATAAGCAGAAATTGGAAGCATTTTGGCTTAAAGGAAGTCCTCTTCAATGAAGAGAACTTTTTTTATTCACCTTCAACTTGAATAAGGAGGCTAAGAAGGTGTTAGAAAATTGTCTTTGACATTTAGTTAATACTCTTATACTTCTTCAATTTGGAAGCCAGGTCTCAAAAAATATTAAGGAGACTCACATCACAGTTTATATATTAAGTAATATAATATTCCTTTGGAATATTAGTTAATAAAAGGGATGAGTGTCCTTGCAAGTTTTCTAGTGAACCAAATTTACATAGATGAAAACATAGTGGTGAAAATGATAGTGGGTTCTACTCGTATATATCTCATGAAAGAGTTAGTAACATAACTACTTGAGTGGATTCCAATAATAATGATAGGAGATAATATAGAATTAGTAAAGGATAATGTTATGATCTGTTATTATTGGAATCCTAGCATTTCTCTTATTAAAAAAAGTGTGGAAACCTATAGGGGTAATTTTTCAATAAGGGGAATTATTAGGAGCTGACTGGAGAGTGTGAATCTATAATCAAGGAGAATGAAAAGGAAGATAAACAGTTGATGGCAGAAACCGAAAAGGAAGTAGCTGAGATTTAATCTATAAAAAAAACCTAGAAGCTCCATTATGAGACAGCATTCAACATATGAGTGGAAACTTGGATAATTCATTATCTTACTGGGGGAAGGGAAGTAGCTCTTAAGTAAACACCCTCATTAAAAACACACCAAGTCAGATTGCTTAATAGAATAAAGAGGAACGTGTAGCTTTCACCTTAGTGAACAAAAGGAGATCTAGGAGGAAAAAAGTATCCAAGGGCAAAGCATCATCTCAATGAGTTTTGTGATTTATAATGTAAATGGAATAAATTCCACTAAGAAACATAAAGCTTTGAGAGACTTCCTAAAGGAAATAAAACCTATGTTTATAGGCATTTTGAAATCCAAAATAAGAACTTGATATATTTGAGGGTTTGTCTTTTTTGACAAGACAGATTGGGAACTTTACTTTATTTAAAACTGAGTGAAGCACCTTTCATATTCAATAATCATCTTATTAGAGTGGAGGGATTTGAGGAGGTAGTTAAAAAAGGAATGTCCTTAGAAGTTAAGGGTTTTTGTTCATTCAAATGTGGGAGGAAACTAGTTGGAGTGAAAGAAAAACTCAAAATTCCTAATAGAGAAAGAGTTAAAAACTTTAACAAAATGTTAAGCAAGCTAAGGAATAAATGCACAATATAATTTCATTAGCTCATAATTAGGAGAATTTAGCACTCCTACAGGAAGAGAAATGGGCCTTATCTGAGTACTTTCTAAGTCTTAGGATTTCATAATTCACTTCTTAAAAAGAGTGTTAGGATATTAATATGTGCGTAATTGAACATATATTGATTCCGTAACATATAGTGATTAATGATATGAAATGCTTAAGACATTGAGTTTAGTTCATATTTGGTTTTAGGGATAATTCAGAAGAGAAAAAGATAAAGTGATTTGAAAGCACAATCTTTGAGCTGCCTTTTTAAGATTCACACTCACTTGTCTTCATGGAATAAGAAGAAGAAGGATTAGAGAAAGAGGAGACAATAAAAAGTGAAAAAGGAATGAAGGAAACATTGCCATGTTATGAGATAAGTCTCATGACCATGAAAATTTATTCATGGCTATGAGAATGTTATTACACCCATGAAAAATTTAATCATGACTATGAGATAAGTCTCATGACCATGAAAATTTAGTCATATCCATGATAGTATTGTCAGGCCTATGACAAATTTGTCATAGGCATAAGAGTGTGCCATAGGCATGACACACCTTGCCACACCCATGACATACACACTCAAAGGTATGACACACCAACTCACACCCGTGAGTTTTTGCCAACATACCCAAACCATAATTTTTAATATAAATGGACAAGTTGTGATGGTAGAAGGCATGTTTTATTTAGGGAATCATCTTTGGAGAGTCGAGTCTCGAGTTTTGAAGAAGAAAAAGAGCAAAGCACTATTCCTTTAGGGACCCACAGAGGTTTAAGCTTCTCGATTTCAGTTCATAGGTGATATTAATGCCGAAGAACTCGATTATACATTTCTCTCATTGTGTTTGTTGTTCTTTCTCTCTTAAGGATTGATTATGTTATCCTATGTCTATTGTTTGAGTGTTGTGTAAGAATGATTGAATGCTCTATTTGATTGCTTTTATGATGAACCCATTGATGGAATTTCAATATAATTTGTAATTATTATGATGAGAATTATTTGTGGCAACTTATGGTTTTTAATCATTAGGGATAACATAACATAGGTTAAATGACCCAAGCTTGTGTAGTTGTTGCCTTGATTAATCTGTTTTCCTAACCCATAATATGGCTATCCAATTAAATTTAAAGAGCTTGTTCTAGGTTGTTCGATATCTAGGTTTAATTAACGAGCTCGTCTTAATTAAGCATAACCAAAAGGAAAACTGGAATTAACAAATCTTATTATTATCCTACAATTCATAATTGTTATGACAGGTATGAGGATAACAATTCAGTGAAGTATTTTTTATTGTGTGTAAGTCGAGATTGAACCAATGAATAGGTCTCTAACAAATTCATCACTTTCAACATTTTTTAAAGATTTTCTTTAATTTGTTTTCATTAGTTTTGTTTTGTTTATTTTGTTATTTTAAACCACTAATATTAGTTAATAAAAGGGATGAGTGTCCTTGCAAGTTTTCTAGTGAACCAAATTTACATAGATGAAAACATAGTG